>CAKKXW010000003.1:81535419-81547137 GCA_920937365.1 Sphaerophoria rueppellii
CTAAAGAAGCCAAAGTTTCGCACGTAGCCAAAACTAGTTTGAATTCTTGGATACTCTATAAAAAGTTATATCCCCGCGGCTACTCTACGACCGGGTACCTCTGAAGTTCCTAAATAGGCGGTGACGAAAGTCTAGTTTTTAGTTTACTTAATTTAAGTTATTTGAATTCAATGTTTTAATTTTGTAAGTAAGTTGGTAAATCTCTGTGAAACTGGGCTCGACCACCAAGTCCCCTCATGTGCCTAGCTAGGAAGTTCCAGAGCCGAATGGCATTGATGAAGAATTGCCTCTCTGAAGTCAGACAAGAATATCGCGGTGGTATAAGTTGTTGGGATCTGAAAGCAGTGGCGGATAAATCCTTGAAGTCTCCATGGGCCAGCATCTCATCGGCGCCCCTATATTGAAAAATATCTCATAGGTTCTTAAGTTTGATCAAAACCGATGCACGCTTTGAAACCGAAGAAATCTTACGAGTTCGGTTTGAAATATTTTAATTAAAATTTGCTGAACCGTAAATTATGTAAGCCAAATCTAGAAAGCAGAAAACTGAGGTTTTTAATCCGTCAAAATCTTTACCATACGCTGATGAATTTCGACCATTAGGTGATTTGGGTGGCGTACGAATGGTCGACAAAAAAAAATGTCGACTGGCCAACTGAAAACAGTTAAAATTTCGACCGAAGTTTGATCGACAAAAAAAAGTTGCCAATGTTTACTGAAATATACTGAAGATTACAGCAGGTTGATAAAACGATTGATGAATGTAAACTTTAACATGCATCGACGAATGTAAACATTAACAGTTAACCGAGAGGGACTTGTTGATCGACAGTGACAAAGCGAGTGATGTTCACATGCATGCGGCGCACTTTGTTACTGTCGACCTTTTTCGAGTCGATATTTTCAATTTTCATTCAAATTTTTACCAATCGACATTCTAAAAGTCGAAAATATGCGGTCGATTTTTTTAAATCGACATTTAAGAAATCGGCAAATCGTACAACGTGGTTGTATAGATGTTGAAGGTCTTCTGCCACCAGTTGAAGAACTGCTGAAAATGTTTGCTTTGTTAAACGGAAGCGCCGAAAAAAATCGGTGTCGTCCCATGTGTTAATAGTGACACGTATTGAAATTGGATAAAAACGCCGTTCTTCCAGCATGCCGTTCGCATCGTATTCGTAGGAAATCATCAAAAATTAGATCCAAAGAGAATAATGGGTGACGATATACGAATTTCCAACCCATTATACTCTTTTACTTTATTTTCCAAAAATGATTACACATTCAATTCATTTCGCTCGTTGAAAAAACGAAATTTTAAATAAACTGAGTTCCAGGGCACTAGACCCCCGAATTCGAGGGTCTAAATTTATCGAAATTCTAACTACTCCAAAGTTCTTAATCGAAGTTCTAACGCGAGAGTACTTGGTGAAGAACTGACTAAGAACTCATTTGAAATTAGTTCTAAAATTTCAATAAACCGAGTTTTAATGGGTAGAACTTTTTCAAGAAATAAGGCGTTACTCGCGCCTCTAGGCACATGCCTAGTTTGCCTTTAGGTTAATACGGCACTGACTGAATGCACTACACGGTTTCTGTGATTGTAGAATGTTATGCAGCAGAACAAGGGTTCTATAGCACATGAGATATTTTGTGTATTTGAATTTAAAAATCTAGAAACTCGATCAAATCTACGCAACCCAAATACACAACGCGCAATGTTATTGAAAGTCACATTAAGTCTGCGCCTGCTTATTGCATCACAGAATATTTCGCATCCATATGCAAGTATATTAGATACCACCTAAGCTTTTGAAAAAAAAGGCGTGTGTTAAGGGGTGTAGAATATTGCGAAGACCAAAATATTGAAGAACACTATATACTTTCATATCATACGCACTCAAAGAATTGTTGAAGAGAGTAAGCCACTTAGGCCTTGGCTCTTCAAGAGCTGTCGCGCCACTCTATTTTTTTTTTATATACTTTCATAACAGCAGCATTAATATGTGCATCTCAGGATATTTTGCTATTAAACAGCATGCCGAGATTGCGACCTACTTATCATAGTAAGAAGTTCGTTAATGTAGAGTGAGAAAAGGAGTGGACCTAGTATCGATCCTTGGGGTACCCCTCGAGTGTTCGGAAGAAGGCATGAGGTTACCAACCATAACTGCTTGTTTTCGTTCCCGGAGAAAGGACGAGATTAGATTTTTAGCACAAGTTATCCACTACATAATCATAATAGCCCACCTTACTTGACAGTGATATCACAACTGAAATAGACATTTAATAAACGACTATCATTATTTATTAACGGGAACAAATGCAAAATGTTATCAAACATCCTTTCATAATAGCATCCATTTGTTCAAACAATTTCAGCTTCATCTTATACAATGCATAAATAAAACATCTCGTATGACTCATTAACTCATGGCGTGTTTGCATTCATCTTGATACACGACACAAGCAATTAAACCGAAACACATGAAAGTCCAGCTCTCGCATTCGTGCAATTCACACTCGGTTTTAGTAGTAAAGTTCATATGAGGATCAGTACTTTCGTAGTAAAATCACCACTACCACTACCTTTCGTCACTACTATTAGTTGTCATTTCAACTTTAGAGTTTCGATTTGAGTGTTTTTGGTATTTTCCGCCTCCGACCGCAATTTCGTTATTAAAGCTTCTCCCACCAGTGGTAAGGGGTTTTAGTATAGAAGGAAACTGTCTTTGTTAAAGATTACCCCCACCAGTTAGTACTAAGGGGCTTTAAATATCGAATGAAATTTGTCCTGAGTGCAACCAGGGGCCGTAAATTAAGCTGCTGATCTACCAGAGCGCTATTGCCTGTGTGCTGCATGCAACCAGGGGCCGTTAATAATCCTGCTGATCGACCAGAACTATTGCCTGCCATGCTGCGTGCCACCAGGGGCCGTAAATGAACCTGCTGATTGAACAGAGTTATTGCCTGCTGTGCTGCATGCCACCAGGGGCCGTGAATAAACCTGTTGATCCACCAGAGCTATTGCCTGCTGTGTAGTGCCACCAGGGGCAGGGGCCTTAAATATACCTGCTGATCCGCCAGAGCTATTGCCTGCCGTGTAGTGCCACCAGGGGCCTTAATCATACCTCCCGATCCACCAGAGCTATTGCCTGCCGAGTAGTGCCACCAGGGGCCTTAAAGATGCCTGCTGATCCACCAGAGCTATTTCCTGTAGTGCTGCGTGCCACCCAGGGCCGTTAGCGTACCCGGAAATAAACCGGTCGAGTGAAGAATTATCAAAGGCTCAAACATACACAAGAATAGGAAACCCAGTAGCGCAAGCCCTACCGCCAGTAAGCGCAGAGTAACCAGATATCCGTCAAGCGGAAGCTAGAAACTGGATCCAAACACACACCGGAAGTGACACCAGCGAATGTACGCTTTAAAAGTTGAATAAAATTTAAGCAAAACTGAATTATTTTCTATATTTAAGTTGTAGTTACTAAGAGTTTCCAATAAAGATATTGTTGTTGGGTTCAGAAGACCTTTCAACCCGGGTAATATTGTATAATTTGGATTCCCGGGTACCCGGGTATTATTTCGGTACCCGGTCTGAATCAAGAGCACTAGTATCTGTCAGATCCTGTTTTTCGTATTATCTTTAAGCTTTTAATTACCACGACGGGCGTAATAAATAAATCTGACAGGATTCTTTAATTATAGAACAAAAATTCTAATCTTGGATGGAATGGATATACTTATAACAATTCAACCAGAAATGTCACATAAGCAAACCGCAGGCTCCTAAAACATATTTTACCTTCAAATTTGTTTTGTGTTATAAGACCTTAAAATTAAAGGTCTTATCAGACAAAGAGTGGAATCTCAGACATCTATTTTTGGATGAAGACCAAGACACAAAAAACCTAATTCCATAAAAATAAATTAATCGATAAGAAAAAAAACCAAAACAAAAGCTACAAATCAAAAGTGTCTTAGGCTAAAAACAAATGCACGCTCTGAAGCCGTGAATTTGCAAAAATATATATCAAAGTTCGCTGGTCATCAAAATTCTTCTTAGAACTTTAGTCTTTGACTTTCAGACCATAAACATTGGTGGAGGGCAGCGTGTACATTCTTCATTGATTAGATATCAGGCGTTCGAAAGTTTGAGGTTTATTATCTCATGTCTGGGAAATGGGTTGACAAAAATGTGTGATGGAAAGTTTTCGGGTTTGAGTGTACCTTTATTGACCTTGAACTTGTGAAATATTTGGTTTTTATGGCTTGTTAGCAGAATAGCAACTGAAGTTTATAAACTTTCTTCATAACAAAACCCAAAAAGCATAAACATGCGGGACAAAACGGGTAAATACAAAACGGATTACACACACAATCACATATACGAAAATACCCGGTCACCCAATTGCAATAATAACATAAAATTTTAAGTGTTATCCTTTCGAATCTAAGTTAGGGCCAGAGACCAAAAAAGTTCTTGGTAATATTTTTGGAGATAAATGATTCGATTAACTCTAAACTTTGCGGATTTTAGGTTCTGTTTGCTTGTATTTTGTTTCGGGAAAAAAAAAGGAATTGTGAACTTAAATCAAACTAAAGCGCCATCGGATAGGAAAGAAGGAAGTTAGGGTGAGGAACAGTTTTTATCGGTCACTTTTATCGCGAAAAACTTTGATTACTTGCGCCTGTTCAAAATTACATATTTGCCCGGTATGATTTACGACAAGGTAATGTCTTGTAGTATCTTCCAATACTTCCCAAGTGTATCAATTTTTCGTTGAAGAGTGTTTTCAAACTTAGCCGTTTTAAATCGGCATACAGTGGTGGATCCCCTAGAATTTGTTGAGGCTGTTTCGCCATTGCTTGTATTACCTTACCACTAATACAAACGTTACAGAAACTGCTCATTCTTTTAAACTCCGTCCGTCCCTATGTTAAAAACCAATTTCCCATACCAATCGACCGCAGAATGTTAGCTTTGAGATCTTCTTCGAGATGTATTTCCAACCAGGCAAGGCAAGGCTTAGGCTTCTAATTGAACTTTACTGTTTTTGATTGCCGGACGACTTTCAGATAAGGATTTTGTAATTATTCTTCTTCATATACCAGCCTGTTAGTGATAGTGGCATCACTCTAGCTTATATTTTTGTTCTCTCTCTCTCTGATCTCCTTTGTGACAGATACAACAAGAATTTTGATTTTGACGTTTTCTTTATTTTTTACTCTGTCCATTTCACCTTACATTAAAGCCAATCAGCGAGAGAGAGAAAGGGAGAATTTTTAGACATTCTTTCTCATTGATTTGACGTGACGTAACGACTCTATTTTTACGAAGTGCTACCTTTGTATATGGAATTTATAGTAGTTGCAGGCTTGTGAATCGACGACAGCGACGTCCGGAACGCGATACAGAACTAAAATCTTTTATATAAAAAAACTGACAGCGCCAAGACAGGACGACTCTCCAACCAAATATTCTCGAGGCTGAAAATACTATAAATTTCATACACAAAGGTGCTACACTGCTACCTCTCTCGTGTTCTATTATATTAGGTTTGTTCAATGTAACCAGCCCCGGGCGCTCCGGTGTTTGTCATACTGTGAACGGAGCTGTCAAAAAACTGAAAAATTTCTGTGTTGGGTTAGCAGCAGAATTGTACGAAAATCCGTACAATTGCAATTTAGAATGTACACAAGTACAACTTTTTAATATTTCGTGCAATTCATACAACTCATTTACATTTATCTAAATATTCAAATACCACATTTCAACAAAAATAAAACACGCAGTTTAGATGTATCCAAATCTATCCAACGTACTGTGTGAGCGTCTTAAACATTTCTGCAACACAATAATCGGCACGTACCAGTGTGGCTTTAGGCCAGGCAGAACAACGATAGACCAAATATTCACACTGAGGCAGATCCTGGAAAAGACCAACGAATTTCAAGTCGAAACCCACAATCTTTTCATGGACTTCAAAGCTGCTTATGATAGCATCCACCGCGAAGAGCTTATAATCATAATGGCGAGTTCTGAATTCGGGATCCCAAAACACCTCCTCCATATTGGAGATTTCTGCTGGTATGCCATCCGACCCGGCGGACTTGTTATTTTTTAGCTTTTGGATGGCTCTTTCTACCTCTTCTGCGCTGGGGCTGGGACTGGGTCTTCATTGACTGGTCATGCTTTTCTTTCGTCATTAGCTCGCTCGACATTTTGCGCATTCAGCAGCTGTTCGAACATCTACAATTCCCTCTGCTTCGGTGACTAGGTTTCCTTCACTGTTTCGAAACCAGAAGCTAATTGCTTCGACCTTTTAAAGAAACGCTGGTGGTTGTTCTTGTCCCGAGACTCTTCTAGATATTTGCCTTTTCCGTCTCTCTTTTCAATAACGCGCACCCATCATCATACCACGGGTTCCTTTTCGAGGGTGGCTGGTAACCCATGGTGGTCTCGGCTACATTTTTTTTATTATTTCGCGATATTGGTTCCACAAGGTGTTGGCATCTGTGGTATTTGGGAGGACGGCGGAGAGTCGCTCACTCAGGTGCACTTGGGGCCGCACGTGTTTTTTTGTCGTTTGTAAACTTAGCCACTACCAGAAAGTGGTCAGAGTCGACATTTGTTCCGAGTACGATTTTGACGTCGTACTCTTGACAAGCTCCGTAGGCTTTATCCAGGAAGTCGTAAAAATCCACCTTGCTTGACTCCTCGGTATGATTGGTAGGGGCGTGTGCACATATTATACTGATGTTTTGTAGTTGGTGTGGCCCTGATGCAGATTACAGCCAGGCAATCACTAATTGCCTTGAAATCCATCTTTCGATTTAAGCCGATTCCCCACGGCGAATCTGCATCCAAATATGTGCATTTTTTGATGACAGCTGTAATAAATGTCGCAATTTTTTCTTTTCATTATCCCTGATGCTATCCATCGTTTTTCCTGGATCGCATTGATGTCTGCCTTATACTACGAGACGACAGATTCAAGTTTCTGAGTTGCAATTGGAGTGTAGAGTGTTCTTACATTCCAGGCATAGTCCGTTGTCATTCCGGGTCTGGTTACCATAAGAGGGGGGTCATTATCCGAGGCTGATGTCTCTCTCATAACGTTCAAGTTTTTTTTACTGTGGAGGGGTGTTAACCCCTCGCAATAACCTCCAAATTTGTTGGGCCGTTTATAAGGTGCTTCTGTTTCTCCGTTTTGCACCCGCGCTTACAAGCTTCGCTAGTTACATCTAGAGATATAACCAGTACCCGGTGGTTACCACGAGGAGGTAAAGTAAGCACTTGGTGTGTAGGAAAAGTTACGGCATACGCCCCCAGATCCTACAACACCCAACCACCTACTAAGTGGTGATGACTGGGTTTACATGGAGAGAATAGAGAAAAAATAAAACTATTAAATAATTTAATGTGCGATGGTTTTGTTAGAAACCTGTCAGCGTTAACCATTTTAGAAAAAAAAAAAATTATATATATTGTGTCGTATGATTTTAAAACTAATAAGGGAAAGTTCAGAATGCTAGGTCAACTATTTTGAATATGGGTCGTAATGAATTCATGCCCGTCAACATTTTCAATCTACTTTGAAATGAGTATGGACTGCCTCCTTTTCAACCTTGCATTGGGGAAAATGATCCATGAATCTGACTTGGAAATAATCTTCAAGCTGCACAATTACACAAACCCTATTAGGCAGAATTAAGAACATGGTTCTATTGAGGAAGGAAGCATGAGTTCGAATACAAAGTAGTCTGTTGCTTCAATTACCTTTGGTCAGTTGTAGTTGTAGCAGCCGATAAATCTTACAATTATTACTTAGAAACTACTGCTGTGTATCATATCACAAAAGTAATTGAGTCTTAATGCCTAATTGCCTAGCATACGTATTATTACATCTAAGCCGTTTTCGAGAGAAAAGCCTTACGGAGAATGGTTGGCCCCATTAATGAGGAATACCTAGTTAGTTTGAGCGAAAAGGAATGGGCCCTGTACATCAGTCAAACCAACTACGATGATGCTGAAACCGTCACGGAACTTGTCAAGAGAAAAAAGTAGTGGTGTAAATTGCCAACCCTGAGGAACACCAATTTTTCCCTTTCATTTGACGCGATGCAAAGCTTTTTATTATTATCTGATAAATGTTCCTACGTGCTACTTACTCATTGTTTCCTTTTACTAATCATTCCTAACCAGATCTAAGAAAATCAACAAACATTCCTTGACTATAGCCGCAGTTGCTACCCTACAGATTTCCAAGCAACTTTTGTTCGTGAATCGTGATTACGGCAGCTGCAATAGTGCAATCTCTCAAATCTCTGCAAACTTGCTTACTTCCTTCAACTTGAAAATTATTTCAGCTTAAAGTTATAGTATTGGTGAGCGGTGAGATCAGTCTGCAAACTACAATGCAATAATGCAAAACTTTAGATGAAATGAAAATTATTCTATTTTTAGTCCCCAATATTATTGTTATAGCTTCATAGAGGATATATGCATCAAGTGTTTGGTGAATTGCGCTCTTATTTTCACTTCCAAACGAGTCACTATGTCACGTGTTGTTGGCTTGGCGCTTTCGTTGTAGATTCTCGTTCATTCGTCAGATTCTTCATCGATCTACATACATGTTTCTTTATCATTCGCTGAGATCTTCAATAAAAGCTTCTGAAGTATTTTGTTTAATTTGCTGTTGCAATAAGATTGCTGAGAATATAATTCTCAGTGCTGTGAACTATTTCATTGCACTTGAGTTTCATAGTACGTATGCAATTTTGAATGTGACAAGTTCGATTAGGGCAATGACTGCAGTGATGAGTGATGACAGTGAAATCGTCGGTCATAGAAACATTATGGAAAATTTCTATTTCCACGTCAAACCACTGCGTACTTCGTGTTATTGGAAAAAATGATTAGTTTTATGCGTCCTCGCCGTCGTAGTCGGTATGGAAGAGGACATGGGGTCATATTACTCGTAAGATTGCTATCGATTAAAAATTGAGAGCTCTAATTAATCGATTTTAAATATCGATAATTTTAATATGCATGGCTTCCACTACCAATGTTAAAAAGATTATAAATGCTCTTGATCTTGTATGATAAGAAATGTGTTTTGGGATTTCTTTCTACTAAAGTGGAACCACTTGACAACGTTTTTTTGCAATATCCGGTTCAAACATTTCTTGTTATCGATATCTAACTCAGTGGCTGTGTCGTTGTAAGCTTACAAGTTCAAAAAGGCAAGTAACCTAATTTACCATAAAAGTAAACAAATAATCCCAGGGTTTCCGAAGAGCGAAAGTGTAATGACTGTCATTAGTCAAAGATTGACAACTTAACATTTTGGGATTTTCCAAAAAAAATTGGACTTTGGTATTTTCCTCACCCTTTGAAACTGACTTTGACTGAAATGACGTGTGTCTACGTAACGTAGGTACTTAGCGGTCATTACTTTTGTTGACAGTAGATTAACGCGAGAGTTTGTTTATCCTTACAAAATATTGGCTTTGCTAACATTTTTTATTGATGTAAATATTTTTTTTTAAGAATTGTTAATTGCATATTTGCGTGATAAGTACGTACTACTTAAGGTCCGAAGTGATTAAGATGTCAATTGGACAAAGTGCTCTTCAAGTCTTGCAAACAAAATACTTGACTAGATTATTTACTTGTAGTTGTTGTAGATCACATTAAGTGGCGTCAGCGTTATTATCATTTCTTTCACTGAGATGAATTAGTGTCGATACATACCTACAACTAAGGGTATTAAAATCTAGAAGGCCTTAGATAAGGCTAAGTAAATGCCAGGCTTGACCAAAATTGTTTGTGAAATAGATAGAACTAGGGAGGAATCATGGAACAAGGTTGGGGTGAAGAGACTTCCGGCTTTTCAACAGTTTGTTGTCGAATCAGAATAATTCAGCCCTGTAACCGTTCTGCATTTGTTTAAGTAATTGATGTTGATCACACATTGTTAATCCGAAATGATGGCAATTAACTTTCCCGCCGACAATTGGATAGTCCTCCCCATCTTCGGAAAACTTCGGTTATTGCGACCAAATTTCGTCAACTGACAGAAACTCCTTGTGCTTAAAAATCGTCAATCAAACTATTCTGAAGTGGTCTCACAGTTGCACTCGTTGTCCGGAATGAGCAAAAGTGGCACCGATTGCGGATATGACCCACGCGATTTTCTGAAATGTCTTCTATCTTGCTCACCTTCAGTCGGCTGAATGCCAATACTTAATCGTCCATTTTTATCACGTTATTCTCCGCTGAAAGGAGGACATCTTTGGTGGAACAGTCGGAAAGCACAGCCTGCACGACACCACTTCCGATAACGGATTCAGGCTGATCGATTTTGCTATGGGACGAAATGTGGTAGCAAGCACCTGGTTTCCACATTTCAAATTCTCAACATCCATAAACGTACATGGAGATCTCCTGATCAATCAACCGTCAACCAGATTGATCACATTGCGATCGACGGAGGGCACTTGTCCAGCATTTTAGGTGTTCGAACATTCTGAGGAGCTAACATCGACTCGGACCACTACCTCGTCGTAGCCAAGGTAGTGCTACGAATATGCCGATCCCGACAACGGCCAAAACAAGGAAATGCTGCAAGAAAATTCGAAGTCGGACGGCTACAATCGCAAAAGATTGCCAGATCCTACTCTGATCGAATGTCAAATAAACTCTTAGTTGGAGTCCTATACCGCCAACATCAAGTATCGAAGACCAGTGGCAACATTGCCAGAAAGCAGTTAGAGATGCTGCCTCTAATGTGCTGGGTTTCACACAGCCACCAAAACAAAACCCCTGATTTGACAAGGAATGCAGGCAGGCCTATGCAGCCAAGCAGAAGACATATACACATACGGCGCTGCATAGAAGGAATAGAGCTGCTCGTGAGCTCTACGAGTGATAGAGGAGAGAAGAACGCCGGATTCTCAGGAGAAAAAAAAAAGAGCATGAGAATCGTCAGATCGAGGATGTTGAGAGAGCCAATAGCAGGAAGTTCGGAGGTTTTATCGGAAGGTAAAACAGATGGCTCAAGGCCGTCGAGCTAGTTGGGGATTTGGGGATTTGGAAAGACAACTTCTGTAGACTGTATAACGGCGACGACGAACAAAACACCGCCGTCGGACAGGAGCCTTTCATCGGACACGATGATAGCCAACAATTCCGTGAACCTGACCTAGAAGAAGTGAAAACCGCTATATCACGGATGAAATCCAACAAATCCTTTGGAGCAGATGGTCCAGCTGCTGAGCTGTTCAAAGCAGCAGGCGACGAGCTAGATAGGAGCATGCACCAAATCATCTGTAAGATATGGTCAGATGAATGCGTGCCCGATGAATGGAACCTCAGAATTGTTTGCCCTATTCTGAAAAAGGGAGATCCTCTAGGTGACGTGAAATAACGCCCGACGAAATAAGGCCCCATCTTAAAAGGGGCCTTATTTCAATGTTGAAATTGAAATAACACCCGGTGGGCCTTATTTCAATTGCATTATGGAAATAAAGCCGCATTTTACATGGAAATAAGGCCGCATTTACAAAACACATAAGAAAACTTGAAATAGAGCCTGGTTTCCATGCCAACTTGGAAATGAGACCCCTTTTTAACGCTGTTAGCAAGCCCTATAACAGAGATTTACTCTCAATTGCACCAATATGCTTAACAATAACTGTTGTTTAAATGTG
>CAKKXW010000003.1:81547346-81560380 GCA_920937365.1 Sphaerophoria rueppellii
TTGTAGGAGCTAGACTGCTAAGAGTACGAGAGAGAAAAAAGAGGACTCTTAGGCCGCAAGAAGAGAGGAGATAGTGAGCATCTCGAGTGCTCGTCGAGATAAGGAAGATACGTCGCGGCGCTACAATCGCAAAAGATTGCCAGATCCTACTCTGATCGAATGTCAAATAAACTCTTAGTTGGAGTCCTATACCGCCAACATCAAGTATCGAAGACCAGTGGCAACATTGCCAGAAAGCAGTTAGAGATGCTGCCTCTAATGTGCTGGGTTTCACACAGCCACCAAAACAAAACCCCTGATTTGACAAGGAATGCAGGCAGGCCCATGCAGCCAAGCAGGAGACATATACACATACGGCGCTGCATAGAAGGAATAGAGCTGCTCGTGAGCTCTACGAGTGATAGAGGAGAGAAGAACGCCGGATTCTCAGGAGAAAAAAGAGAGAGCATGAGAATCGTCAGATCGAGGATGTTGAGAGAGCCAGCCAATAGCAGGAAGTTCGGAGGTTTTATCGAAAGGTAAAACAGATGGCTCAAGGCCGTCGAGCAAGTTGGGGATTTGGGGATTTGGAAAGACAACTTCTGTAGACTGTATGACGGTGACGACGAACAAAACACCGCCGTCGGACAGGAGCCTTTCATCGGACACGATGATAGCCAACAATTCCGTGAACCTGACCTAAAAGAAGTGAAAACCGCTATATCACGGATGATATCCAACAAATCCTTTGGAGCAGATGGTCCAGCTGCTGAGCTGTTCAAAGCAGCAGGCGACGAGCTAGATAGGAGCATGCACCAAAGCATCTGTAAGATATGGTCAGATGAATGCGTACCCGATGAATGGAACCTCAGAATTGTTTGCCCTATTCTGAAAAAGGGAGATCCTCTAAACTGCGCCAACTACTTTAGTCGCCTACAAGATGCTCTCTGCCGTAATATATGAACGTCTGAAGACTTTCAGTCAGAAAGTCAACCATCGACCAAATTTTCACGTTGCGGCAGATTCTGGAAAAGACCTATGAACTCCAAATCGATATCCACCACCTTTTCATCGATTTTAAGGCCGCGTATTACAGCATTTACATAGAAGAACTGTACAAAGCTATGTCTAGTTTTGGTATCTCTGCCAATCTAGTTCGCTTGTGCAAAATGACGATGGAGAACTCACGCTGCTCCATCAATGTTGTCGACGTCAAAAAGAGATTCAGACAAAGCGATGCACTGTCGTGCGATTTCTTTAACATCGTTCTTGAGAAGATAGTGCAGAACTCCAACGTCAACACCAGAGGCACTGTCTTTCAAAAATCTGTTCAACTTCTCGCGTACGCCGATGATATTGATATAATGGGAAGAACACAGCGTGATGTCAATGAAGCCTTTGTGAGAATTTAGACAGAAGCGGCAAAAATGGGTTTAGTGGTAAATGAGGGAAAAACGAAGAATATGCTGTCTTCGAGGAAAGACACCCAACACCGACGGTTCGGACAGAACGTCATAGTAGCCGCATACAACTTCGAGGTAGTAGAGGAGTTTATCTATCTAGGCTCCGCTATAAACACGGGCGAAGAATAACTCTTGCTAATCGCTGTTTCTTTAGGATAAGAAAGGAATTGAGTGGAAAAGCCCTCTCTCAAGCAATTAAGGTAAAATTGTACAACGCCCTCATCATCCCAGTCGTGCTGTATGGTGCAGAAGCATGGACCTTGACAAAATCGGATAAATGTGCCCTAAGCTGTTTCGAGAGGAAAGTTCTTCGGTTCATCTTTGTTTCCGTGTGCATTGAAGGGGAATGGCGAAGAAGATATAACAGCGAACTTTACGGACAACGACATGGACCTGGCCAGAAGGGTCAAGGTCCAGAAACTCACATGACTTGGTCATGTAGAGCGGATAGATACCAATGCTCCGGCTCGGATAGCTTTCGACACTATTCCCGAGGGACGTAGGAGGAAAGGAAGACTGCGACTCAGGTGGCGCACTGAAGTGGAAGAGGACCTCAATCAACTTGGAGTGCAAAACTGGAAACAGCTAGCTAGGGACCGAGCTGGCTGGCAGAGACTGCTGATTGATTGACTGGAGCCATTCTTGGGGCACTTAGGCGTTGCTCATCACCACCTTTTAACTCGTTTAACCAATTTATGAGGGTTGTCATCAGTCATCCAAGAAGAAGAGCCATCATACCGAGAAACAGAATCCATATGCTCTCTGACCAATATTGATTTCGTTAAAAAACATAACTAGCTGTAGTTTAAAGCTCGTTGTTGTTTCCGGTGTTTTTCATTGACGTAAACAGCTAATGCAAACGATATTCTAAGGTTGTTTCAATAAGAAGTCTCCTTTAAAAAAAAAAAAACTTCGAAAGTGTCAAACGTCATATTCTTTGCGTTTGAATACCTGACCTAATATAAAAACAAAAGCGTAAAGACATAATTATATTATTTTTTATTAATCTGTATCCATCGCATTGCACTTTATATTTCACGCAACTTTCATCCACAAGACCACAAATGGTCCGATTGTTCTTGTACTGAGTTCATTTTCACGTAATGAACATACGATTATTTCAGGGAGATAACGTAACGTACGGAAGACGAAATGATTGTTGAATCGAAAACGACATAAGACTTCAACAGTTATGCCGTGTTCACAGGAGCGACTTTTTTAAATTCCAGATTGCCAATTAAAAACGCCAAAACAATAAACGTAAAATTGCCTCATTTTTTTCTAAATTTATCCAACGATAGAAAACAGCAATTGACCAAGTGAGATACTTTGTATCTGGCAGCACTGCTGCGTGTGGCGTGGTGGTTGGTGGATGACACCACCACACCACTATAGTACCCGTTGTTTCCTACTATATTGACACAAACAACACCATGAACAAGCGACCTTGACAGTGAGATTCGAAAACGACACAGTTTTAAGCGATTATAATAGTCGTGCGTTCTTTTTGTTATTATCTCGTTGTTGTTTTGTTTTTGTGTTACGAACGACGAATCGTATGATTTTGTTTTGCGTTATTAGTTTGGAATTGCAAAATATTTTGCAATTGATATTAGACTAGACTTACTTTCTCACAGGAAAATATTGCCTGTTGTCGAAATTTCAGCAGGATCGGACTCGTAATTTTATTTTGACTACTGCACACATACATCCACTAGTCCCGTGCGTATTCTATTTGTTTTCAATGTTAAAAGGACACTCACTCGCGGAAATTTAATTCAAGATCACCGAGAGCGAGACCTACTTTGTAGACCTCAAGAAACCATATTTTTCAGACTATATAAAAAAAAGTTGCAGCTTTGCTAGATAGAATCTCACGATTAAAAAAGGGAACTATGAAAAAAATTACCTCGTTTCCAAAATGTTTATTTTTCCTTTGTGGGCTTAGGTAAACATCGGATGTGGGTGCAAAGACCAACTCGAGTTAACTCGGTTTACAAACTTTACGGTTCGGCACATCACTAATTATGACTCATAAAGTGTATACACGTACATTACAATACCATTATAAATAAACTCAAAACCAAATGCAATTAATGAAACAACAGCTCTGATTTGTACACAGTGCATACAGTGGACCAGAAAAGCTTGTATATATTGATAAAATATAAATGTTGTATGAAACTTGGTAAGTTAATATGTTTGCGTTGAAAGGTATCAATTAATCTATTTCTAATGATAGAATTTGAAAAATTAAACATACGCAATGCCTTCATTTTTATTGAAATTGAAATGAACGATATTACAGCAACTGTTTTTCTTCTCAATATTTAATAGACGTACACAAACTTTTCTGGATCACTGTACGATTGTATGTACTATTTTTATTGTACTTTAATGTCACAAAATAACTTAAATCGATTATAAAGGAACCATGTCAAAATCAAAAGGCACCTTGCCCGAACAAAAAAACCTACGCCTGTGTCCAATTACAGTGTTCCATATCGCCAATCATCAGATCTCACATAATAGGTAAACATATCACATCAATCATTTGATATTCGCGAAAAAAAAAACGTAATTTTCAAAATGTTTATTTTCCCTTCTAGTTATTAAAAAATTGAGCTTTCTAAATTCTCTTTTCTGTTAATTTAAATTTGGCATAAAATCTCTTCGTTTATTCGTTTATATTTTTGTTATCTCTTTTCTCTTCTAATTCTGTGTTCTGTCGAATGTCCTCTCTTTAAAGTTATTCTGATTCTGAGTCTGACTTCTGACATGACATTTCTCTATTCTCTTCTCTTGTTTGTTTTTTTGGAGCATTACAATTTAACAATAGGAATCAGTGTTACCGCAATGAGAAATATGCTCGAGTGCCAGAGCTTGAAAAACGAGTCATTTATAAAAAAAAACGAGTTCACGAAAAATAAATTTATATTCAAAAATCATTTTTTTAATTTTCAACGTACAAAAAATTAATTATGAGGTTTCAATGTTCGAAATACAAGCGTTAAGGACAAGAAATAACGATTTAAACATACGGTTATTGTTATTTCAACTTTTGCTTCAGCTTTTGACACGTAACGTTTAGTTTACGTTACGGGGTTCTCACAATATGTCAAATTGAAGCTTGAGCTCCAAAGCTTCTTTTTGATAGGTTGTTACTTTGTTAGCAACTCCTTTGCTTGAACTTTATATGTCACTCAACGCTAACAGCAAAGCAGCTCTTTGTTTTCCGCTTAAAATTCTTAGTAATTGTAGCTATTATTTGTGTCTGCAAATTGCAAAAAGAAACTAGTCAAACGTAATAAACATGATTCCCAGAGTCAAGGAAGAAAAAATACGAGTCCATTTTGCCTCTATAGAGTCATAGAGTCCATGTGGTAACACTGAGCAATATAGCATTTATGTATTTAGCAACAAAAAGCACAAAACGACAAACAAAATTGTTGTTGTTTCATCACTTCATCAGCATCGCATGAAAAATTACAGTTTGCTTTTTCTTCCCCTCTTTTTTATTAATTTCTCTTTACTTTCAACGTTTGTTCTCTTATTTTTTCCTCCAACAACAACAAAACCTACCTGACAAAAAATACAAACAGCTTTAGTAGAGAAAATTTTTAGATGAAGAAAACGAAGACAGAAATTCCGCTTTAAAAGTTGTTAGATTAGATCAGTTTGAATTTAAACCGCGAGTCGTTCGTTGCGCAGTGTTGTGTGAGGAGTGAGTTCACCCAAATAACAACATCCTCCAAATGGAAATAATTTTTATTCCTAAAAGAAATTGAATTTCTTGAAAAGTTAAAAACAAAAATCGTACCAGATAAAAGTTAAAACCAAACATTAAACAAATTTTCGGTCATCAACGTCCAAATCTGAAGGAGAAACGTCATAAATTAAAGGGTGGGTATTTTTTTTTTTTGTTAATTTTGTATAATCTCGTCCTTTCACGAGGACTGGACTTGTTGTTTTTTTTTTTTACTGTGTCTGTGTAAGTGGATTGTATTGTGCATGAAATCATACGATTCCCGAATTATAAAAAAAAAAACACGAGTGAAAGAAAAACCAAAGAAAGTACTGGATTGATGACGGAGTCAATGTGCGAATTCCTTTTGCTCTGTGGATAGAAATTTAATTATCTAAAACTTTGTTTGTGGGTGTTTTGCTGCTCTCCTCTGGCTCCGGTGCCGACACCGACATCCAAAGTAAAACACGATAAAAGTGCCGCTACGAGAAAAAAAAGAACAGTTCATGTCCCTCTTCCTACGTGTTATGTAATAAGCGTGCAGAACTATTCAATTGTTGTTGTCTGTGTGAAAAACTTCTTTCTTTGTTTAACATCAAAAGTTGGACAGAACAAAATCAAGGTAAAGGTCAAAATGACGGACGCCGGACCGAGTTCTCAGTCTCGTCTAACTTTCTGTGAAACGTAGAGCTGGCAAAGATGTTCGATTGCGAAAACTCAAGTCAAGAGATACCACCTATCAATAGTGCAAAGCAAACACACTTCTTGTATCTATGCCAAATTTAATTTGAGTCTGGCAGATGTTTTTGATTTGCGAATGCGATGGGTTTCTCTATTCCACTGTTTCCAATTGGGATGATGAGTAGATCTATAGCTAGACATACATGTATGGGAAACATGAACGAGCAAAACTGCTATATAATTTGCATATGAGTTATAAGTGTAACTACGTGTCGCTCTATATCTAGTCTGAGTCATTCTTTTAGAACTAACACCAAACTACGTCTTGAAGTTCTCTTTATTTTCATTTCAAGTGCATGTTTAGGTTTACACTTTTTATTTTTCATTTGGGAGACGAAATGTGAATGGAAATTCGTTCGAGCAAAAAATTCACATACGTACGTAGCTTCTTGATGACGTCTGTTGTCATGTTAGTGTCGATTTCAAACAACATCCGACTGCACTTGCTTGCTTGCCCTCCTGTCGTCAACATTTTGTTCCAGTTACTTCGAATTGAGGTACCTTTCCTATAACGACGAGAATACAGTGAGTCAGAGCTTTTTTGTTGAATAAAAATGAATTGTGCAGCGACTCTTAACATAAGAAGACGATTCGTAGCTTATTCATAATTAGGTGGGCAAATGCGTTTATTGTCGTTCATAGAGGCGGCATTTCTTAATGGTAATATGACACAACTATGTTATAGGTTTGTCTAGTCTTGCTTGAAATTTGTATACTAACTTATCGGGCTCACAATCCAGGAAGGATCTCAGCCTGAGATATTGCAGCCTCTCATCGTGAACGGTCTCTCGCATGCAGTCCCCAGTCGCCGAAACCAAGCGCTCTGGCGTCCGCAGTCACTTAGTCTTTGTACCGTAGGTTCGGTTTTCCTTGTCGTCTCGAACCTGGGGGCTGGGTTGAGAAGACTTTGTTGGCTGGAGGTTTTTCGCCTCCTGCTCGATCGGGATAAATACGGTGTGATGAGCTTCTAAGGATGTTGCTGTCGTATTCCTTAGCCAATGACTGGGTGGACTTGGACACAAAAGTCATTCTAGTAGATGTTCAAAAGTCACAGATGGCTTACTCCAACTTCAAGCAAGTTCCGAATTTCGAAATTGATGGTGTTGCCACCACAACTATAAAAGAGGAATTAGGTGGTGTTGCCAGATACACCACACATTGTTGGAGTCCATTGATAATTTTGCCGGGATTAGTTTCGAATCCTATTATGGCTTTCATAGGCTTTCTTAAGAAGTCCAGTAATGCCTCTTTGTTAAAATCCCACTTTCTTCCTGTTCCCATATGTTTAATTTAACTTCTGCACGCTTCCGCTGTGTCATCTGTATGACGGCAGAAGGTGCAAATTTTTCTATAAGTACTTACTTACTTAAGGTGGCGCTACAGTCCGTTGTGAACTTGGATCTCAATCAACAGTCTCCGCCAGCCAGCTCGGTCCCTAGCTAGCTGTCTTCAGTTTTACACTCCAAGTTGATTGAGGTCCTCTTCCACTTGAGTCGCGGCCTTCCTCTCCTCCTACATTCCTCGGGAATAGTATCGTAGGCTTTCCAGGCCAAAGCATTGGTGTCCATCTACTCTAAATGACCGAGCCATCTGAGCCTCTGGACCTTGACCCTTTTGGCTAGGTCAATGTCGTTGTACAACCCGTAAAGTTCGCTGTTATATCTTCTTCTCCATTCCCCTTCAATGCACACGTGGCCAAAGATGACAGCCTAAGGCACTTTCATCCGATTTTGTCAAGGTCCATGCTTCTGCACCATACAGCAGGACTGGGATGATAAGGGTGTTGTACAATTTTACCTTAGTTGCTCGAGAGAGGGCTTTTCCACTCAATTGCTTTCTTGGCCCAAAGAAACAGCGATTAGCAAGAGTTATTCTTCGTCTGATCTCGTCGCTGGTGTTATTGTCCTCGTTTATAGCGGAGCCTAGGTAGACAAACTATTCTACTACCTCCAAGTTGTATGCGTCCATTGTGACGTTCCGTCCGAGCCGTCGGTGTTGGGTGTCCTTCCTCGAAGACAGCATATACTTCGTTTTTCATCGCTAAACCCATTTTTGCCGCTTCTGTCTCAATTCTCACAAAGGCGCCATTGACATCACGCTGTGTTCTTCCCATTATATCAATATCATCGGCGTACGCGAGAATTTGAACAGATTTTTGGAAGATAGCGCCTCTGGTGATGGCGGTGGAGTTCTGCACTATCTTCTCAAGAACGATGTTAAAGAAACCGCATAAACCGCATGACAGTGCATCGCCTTGTCTGAATCATTTTTTGACGTCGAAAGATTCCGTAAGCTCGTTGCCAACCTCGATGGAGCAGCGTGAGTTCTCCATCGTCATTTTGCACAAACGAACGAGCTTGGCAGGGATGCTAGAACTATAAAAATAGCTTTATATAGTTCGTCTCTGTAGATGCTGTCATACGCGGCCTTAAAATCGATGAAAAGTTGGTGGGTATCGATTTGGAGCTCATAGGTCTTTTCCGGGATCTATAAGTTCCTATCTGCATACTAGTTACATGTCGAAAAAGAACAACCAAGAATACAATAATAAAATTATTTGCACTGTAACGCTTGGAGACTTGTTAACTATGACTTGTTGGCAAATTTTCTTATCTTGTATTGGCATCATACCACATCAATTAAAAGAATAAAATATTCCAAAAACAATTAACAAGGCTGAAAGTTCAAGAGTTCCAAGATCGAAGTATATTAAACCTTGTTCATAGTCGTAAACCAGGTTATTGTTTTTTTTTTTTTTTGTCATAACGGCCTAAGGCAGTTTTCTTAATTGTGTCATAATCACATAAAATTACCACTGGATTCAATGCGAATGTCAAGGAAGTTTCCGACTCGAACTAATGGCCTGTCTAAAGCATTGAATATTATTCATTTCGTTTTACGTTGAAAGAAGGTTTAAAGGTTAAATAACTTTCATACTCATTTGATTTGTGTACGACTTTCGGTTATTCGACAATTTGTTTTGTTGTCACTTGAATATGTATTTGAACGACAACTTAAAGATGCTTTCAAATTTATTTTTGATGGACTCTTTCAGGGACAGAAGTGTAAAAATAGAGTGTCGCGACAGCTCTTGAAGAGCCAAGGCCGGGTTGGCTTACTCTCATCAACAATTCTCTGGGTGCGTGTGAAGAATTGATGGGACCTACAATTTAACGTCGATTCCGAACGGCAAAGTTGAGAAGCACTTTTTCATGACTGATAATTCTCTTGGAAGTTTTGTCAGTTCTTCGCAAGAGGCAGTGCCCGTGAAAGATGAAATAAAAACTATGAGCACGAGTAAGACTCGAACCCACGACGTTCTGCTTAGCAGCCAACACACCTAACCACTAAACTACGGACACTAGCGACAACTTGAAGATGCTTTCAAATGTCAAATGACAGAAATGTGCTTACAAAAAATTAAAATTCAATTCCTTTTTATTTCGACAACCTGTGAACAAAGAACAAGCATTATCTTCTATTACTCCTTAATGAACCAATTTATAAAAGCAAGTGACTACAACCACATTCATCCAAAATACAAACGATGACTTTGCAGCTTTTCCTCCGAATATTGAATAATATTTCCAGTTTCTCTGAACATTTCACTTGCCCGGTTTTTGCTACTCACGTTGTGTAACACAACGAACATGGACTGGAAATGTTTGGCGCACTTCCTGTTTTGTTGGTCACTTTAAAGGAGTGAACTGAACAATCAAAGTGCAAAAGAGCGGAGAGTTAGACTGTCATTATTTTAATGTCGTTTCTTTTTCAATAATTTATGGGTTCATGCGACCTAGTCATTAAAAACATATGGCTACCTTTTTGGACTTGTTAAGATATGCAACTAATTTAATATTCAAGTCAAATAGTGTCCCAAAGATTCGAAATCAATTTCAACTCGATTATGTGCTTTGAACATGTCTTGCACCTTGTCCTACATCATGTATGGAAATACGTAACCAAAATAGACTTGAGTTAAGTTCAGTGACTTATCCGTCGCTGTTTATTGTTTCTGTTTTTTCTTTTTTCATTGAAAAACCGGCATTTTGATATAATTTTGTTTACGTTTTTTTTTTTTTCGGTGAATAATAGGGTTGTTGACACTTGGAAGTGTCAGCAGGTGAGCTTTTTTCTTGCCTAGTAAATAGTTTTGCTAATTTCTAGTGAAAAAGCTATTTCTTATTGTTAGTTAAGTGTTTGTAGCGCCTATCTGCATATGGCATTATGCATATTGATTTAATTGATTGATTATCATTCACTTACCTATTGAGTATTGAAAGGTAAAAGATAAGATAAAACGATTCGGAGACTTGAAAATGAGTCTCATTGGTGGTGTGGAGAACTCGCATACTCCCAAATAAATACAAACACAAATACTATCCTTTGTTATTTAAAACAACTTCCAGGCATCCATTCCATCCAGAGATAAATGGGAAGACAAACAATTCCTGGATGACAAAAGCATTCATTTTTATACAGATGGATCCAAGACAAATGATGAAGTTGGTTGGAGTGGTGTGTACTCAGAAATACTTAAGCTAAGCCTCTCATTCCGCCTCGCTAAGCATTGTAGCGTCTTCCAAGCGGAAATTTTAGCGATCAAAGACGTTCTCTCCTGGCTAAGAGAAAACGTGATATCAACTTCTGATATCCGCATCTTCTCTGACAGTCAGGCTGCTATTAATGCTCTCGACGGTGTCTCAACCATCTCTCAAACGGCCCCCGATTGTCGATCATCTCTGGCGCAGCAATTTACTATTCACCTCTGCTAGGTGCCGGGCCACAGAGACATCACGGGAAATTGTAGAGCCGACGAACTTGCTAACAATGGAACCGTCATACCTATCTCACCTGAAAGGGAAAAGATAAGTACCTATACCAATAGCTACATGCAAACTTTTGCTAAAAAAAACAGCATTTGCGATAACTAGGTCTACTTACCTACGTGCGCAGCCACAAGCTCATATGGCCGTCATTTGACCTACAGCGCTCTAAGGACTTGTTATCTCAAACCTGATTTCATATTAGCTCCCTAATAGCTGTCCTTACGGAACACTGTCTTATAGGAAGGCACGCAATACGACTCAAATGACTTCTGCAGGAGCTTTATGGACGAGGAAGAAGAGGAAACAATCTCTGCACATGTCCTGCTAAGACGCAAACTTCATCTGGGAGAATACTTTTATGATAATCCCAGTGAACTAGCTAATAAAGATATCAAATATCTTCTTCGCTTTATAAAAGGCTGAAAATGGTTCGACTAGCAAGAAGTAATTCTCTAGGTTCATGTGGTATAACAATGGGCTTTTTCTTTTGGTCGCAGTGTGCGGATTCTGTATCCGCAGCCACTTTAACCTAACCTAACCTAACCTAGTTAATATGCTGATTCCACTGACGTTAATCACGAGATTTAACGAAGTAGATTAAGAACAAATCACGACTTCTATGGGATTTAGGGTACATATTCGTAGATCAAAAAGTAGAATAATTGTATTTTTAGTATAACACAACGTTTTAACTACCCTAAATCCCATAAAAGTCGATATATGTTCCTAATCTACTTCGCTAAATCTAGTGATTAGCGTCAGTGGAATCAGCATATAAAACACCAACAAATTGCTTTTTCTGATAAGAAGTTGAACTAAAACCAAAATAATAATGAGGGAAATGCTTTGGAAGACTTACTTACTTGCTTATGGTGGCGCTACAGTCCAGGTCGGATCAGGGCCTCACCCAACAAACTTCTTCAGCCAGCTCGGTCCTTAACAGTCTTCCTCTTTTGCGACGTCCCTCCGGGTTGGATTCGCAGACTACGAGCCGGAACATTATTTTCGATTCGCTCAACATGACCCAACCATCTTAGTCGTTGGATCTTAACTTTTCTGGCTAGGTCAGTGTCGCTGTGCAGCTCGTACTCATCTTCGTCTCCATTCTCCATTAATGCAGACAGGACCAAAAAATCACCCGAAGAATTTTTCTCTCAAAGCAGCCCAAAGCGTTTTCATCGGATGTTGTCACGGTCGATGTCTCTGCACCATACGTCCATACATGAGTACCGGGATGATGAGGGTTTTGTAGAGTGTCACTTTAGTTGCTCGGGAGAGGACTTTACTAGCCTTCTAAGTCCAAAGAAGCAGCGATTGGCAAGAGTTATTCTTCGTTTGATTTCACCGTTGGTGTCTGAGTTGATAGTGGATCCCAGGTAAACAAAGTTAACTACCTCGAAGTTAAATCTGTTTATGTTGACGTTTGCTTCAAGACGTCGATGTCGGTAGTCCTTTCTTGTCGACAGCATTAATTTGGTATTGCCCTCGTTAACCGCTAGACCCATCTTCCTGGCCTCCGTCTTAAGACTCACAAACGGTTCACTGACATCACGCTGTGTTCTTCCAATTATGTCAATGTCGTCTGCGTATCCTAGTAGCTGGAAGGACTTTTGAAAGATTGTGCCTCTGGTGTTGACATTGGAGCTTTGCACAATCTTTTCAAGAATGATGTTGAAGAAATCGCATGATAACGCATCGCCTTGTCTAAAACCTTTTTTGATATCAAAAGCGTTCGTTAGGTTTTTTCCGACCATGATGGAACAGCGTGAATTTTCCATTGTCATCTTACACAGACGGATAAGTTTTTCTGGGATGCCAAAACTAGACAATGCTCTATATAGTTGGTCTCTATAGACGCTGACATACGCGGCCTTGAAATCGATAAAAAGGTGGTAGGTATCGATTTGAAGTTCCTGGGTCTTCTCCAAGATCTGCCGTAGGGTGAATATTTAATCGATGGTGGACTTTCCGGGTCTGAAGCCTCATACTGAGAAGGACCTACCAGGTTGTTGACGAAGGGCTTCAAACGTTCACTCAGCACGGCAGACAAGATCTTTTAGGCGATGTTAAGGAGACTTATACCTCTGTGAATGGTGCAGTTCAGGGGATATCCTTTCTTGAGGATCGGACAAACGATGTTGAGGTTAAATTCACCGGGCATGCTTTCCTCCGACCAAATTTTGCAAATGAGCTGGTGCATGCTCCTAACCAAGTCATCTCCAGCTGCTTTGTACAGTTCGGCGGCTAGCCCGTCTGCTCCAGCTTTAGTTTAGATAT
>CAKKXW010000003.1:81560880-81576307 GCA_920937365.1 Sphaerophoria rueppellii
CACAGATGGCTTACTCCAACTTCAAGCAAGTTCCGAATTTCGAAATTGATGGTGTTGCCACCACAACTATAAAAGAGGAATTAGGTGGTGTTGCCAGATACACCACACATTGTTGGAGTCCATGGAAAATTTTACCGGGATTAGTTTCGAATCCTATTATGGCTTTCATAGGCTTTCTTAAGAAGTCCAGTAATGCCTCTTTGTTTAAATCCCACTTTTTTCCTGTTCCCATATGTTTTATTTAACCTCAGCACGCTTCCACTGTGTCATCTGTATGACGGCAGAAGGTTCTATAAGTACTTACTTACTTAAGGTGGCGCTACAGTCCGTTGTGAACTTGGACCACAATCAACAGTCTCCGCCAGCCAGCTCGGTCCCTAGCTAGCTGTCTTCAGTTTTGCACTCCAAGTTGATTGAGGTCCTCTTCCACTTGAGTCGCGGCCTTCCTCTCCTCCTACATCCCTCGGGAATAGTATCGTAGGCTTTCCAGGCCAGAGCATTGGTGTCCATCTACTCTAAATGACCGAGCCATCTGAGTCTCTGGACCTTGACCCTTCTGGCTAGGTCCATGTCGTTGTACAACCCGTAAAGTTCGCTGTTGTATCTTCTTCGCCATTCCCCTTCAATGCACACGGGGCCAAAGATGACCCGAAGAACTTTCCTCTCGAAACAGCCTAAGGCACTTTCATCCGATTTTGTCAAGGTCCATGCTTCTGCACCATACAGCAGGACTGGGATGATGAGGGTGTTGTACAATTTTACCTTAGTTACTCAAGAGAGGGCTTTTCCACTCAATTGCTTTCTTAGCCCAAAGAAACAGCGATTAGCAAGAGTTATTCTTCGTCTGATCTTGTCACTGGTGTTATTGTCCTCGTTTATAGCGGATCCTAGGTAGACAAACTCCTCTACTACCTCCAAGTTGTTTGCGTCCATTGTGACGTTCCGTCCGAGCCGTCGGTGTTGGGTGTCCTTCCTCGAAGACAGCATATACTTCGTTTTTCATCGCTAAACCCATTTTTGCCGCTTCTGTCTCAATTCTCTCATCGGCGTACGCGAGAATTTGAACAGATTTTTGGAAGATAGCGCCTCTGGTGATGACGGTGGAGTTCTGCACTATCTTCTCAAGAACGATGTTAAAGAAACCGCATCGCCTTGTCTGAATCATTTTTTGACGTCGAAAGATTCCGTAAGCTCGTTGCCAACCTCGATGGAGCAGCGTGAGTTCTCCATCGTCATTTTGCACAAACGAACGAACGAGCTATAGAAGTAGCTTTATATAGTTCGTCTCTGTAGATGCTGTCATACGCGGCCTTAAAATCGATGAAAAGTAGGTGGGTATCGATTTGGAGCTCAGGATCTATAAGTCCTATCTGCATACTAGTTACATGTCGACAAAGAACAACCAAGGATACAATAATAATATATTTGCACTGTAACGCTTGGAGACTTGTTAACTATGACTTGTGGGCCAATTTTCTTATCTTGTATTGGCATCATACCACATCAATTAAATGAATAAAATATTCCAAAAACAATTAACAAGGCTGAAAGTTCAAGAGTTCCAAGATCGAAGTATATTTAACCTTGTTCATAGTCGTAAACCAGGTTATTGTTTTTTTTTTTGTCATAACGGCCTAAGGCAGTTTTCTTAATTGTGTCATAATCACATAAGATTACCACTGGATTGAATGCGAATGTCAAGGAAGTTTCCGACTCGAACTAATGGCCTGTCTAAAGCATTGAATATTATTCATTTCGTTTTACGTTGAAAGAAGGTTTAAAGGTTAAATAACGTTCATACTTATTTGACTGTGTACGACTTTCGGTTAATAGACGATTTGTTTTGTTGTCACTTGAATATGTATTTGAACGACAACTTGAAGATGCTTTCAAATTTATTTTTGATGGAATCTTTCAGGGACATAAATGTGCTTAAAGAAAATTAAAATGCAATTCCTTTTTATTTCGACAACTTGTGAACAAAGAACGAGCATTATCTTCTATTACTCCTTAATGAACCAATTTGTAAGAGCAAGTGACTACAATCACATTCATCCAACTGTTCAATACAAACGATGACTTTGCAGCTTTTCCTCCGAATATTGAATAATATTTCCAGTTTCTCTGAACATTTCACTTGCCCGGTTTTTGCTACTCACGTTGTGTAACACAACGAACATGGACTGGAAATGTTTGGCGCACTTCCTGTTTTGTTGGTCACTTTAAAGGAGTGAACAATCAAAGTGCAAAAGAGCGGAGAGTTAGGCTGTCATTATTTTAATGTCGTTTCTTTTTCAATAATTTATGGGTTCATGCGACCTAGTCATTAAAAACATATGGCTACCTTTTTGGACTTGTTAAGATATGCAACTAATTAAATATTCAAGTCAAATAGTGTCCCAAAGATTAAAAACCAATTTCAACTCGATTATGTGCTTTGAACATGTCTTGCACCTTGTCCTACATCATGTATGGAAATAAGTAACCAAAATAGACTTGAGTTAAGTTCAGTGACTTATCCGTCGCTGTTTATTGTTTCTGTTTTTTCTTTTTTCATTGAAAAACCGGCATTTTGATATAATTTTGTTTACGTTTTTTTTTCGGTGAATAATAGGGTTGTTGACACTTGGAAGTGTCAGCAGGTGAGCTTTCTTCTTGCCTGGTAAATAGTTTTGCTAATTTCTAGTGAAAAAGCTATTTCTTATTGTTCATTAAGTGTTTGTAGCGCCTATCTGCATATGGCATATGCATATTGATTTAATTGATTGATCGTTATTCACTTACCTATTGAATATTGAAAGGTAAAAGATAAGATAAAACGAATTCAGATTCGGAGACTTGAAAATGAGTCTCATTAGTGGCCTATTTCATTGGTAATGTGGAGAACTCGCATACTCCGAAATAAATACCAACCATCTAAGTCGTTGGATCTTATCTTTTCTGGCTAGGTCAGTGTCGCTGTGCAGCTCGTACAGACTTGATTGAATCTTCGTCTCCATTCTCCATTAATGCAGACAGGACCAAAAAATCACTCGAAGAATTTTTTTCTCAAAGTAGCCCAAAGCGTTTTCATCGGATGTTGTCACGGTCGATGTCACTTTAGTTGCTCGGGCAACTAAGTCCAAAGAAGCAGCGATTGGCAAGAGTTATTCTTCGTTTGATTTCAGCGTTGGTGTCTGAGTTGATAGTAGATCCCAGATAAACAAAGTTAACTACCTCGAAGTTAAATCTGTTTATGTTGACGTTTGCTTCAAGACGTCGATGTCGGTAGTCCCTTCTGGACAGCATTAATTTGGTATTGCCTTCGTTAACCGCTAGACCCATCTTCCTGGCCTCCGTCTTAAGACTCACAAACGGTTCACTGACATCACGCAGTGTTCTTCCAATTATGTCAATGTCGTCTGCGTATCCTTGTAGCTGGACGGACTTTTGAAAGATTGTGCCTCTGGTTGACATTGGAGCTTTGCACAATCTTTTCAAGAATGATGTTGAAGAAATCGCATGATAACGCATCGCCTTGTCTAAAACCTTTTTTGACATCAAAAGCATCCGTTTGTTTTTTTCCGACCATGATGGAACAGCGTGAGTTTTCCATTGTCATCTTACACAGACGGACGAGTTTTTCTGGGATGCCAAAACTAGGCATTGCGCTATACAGTTGGTGTCTACAGCCGCTGTCATACGCGGCCTTGAAATCGATGAAAAGGTGGTAGGTATCGATTTGAAGTTCATGGGTCTTCTCCAAGATCTGCCGTACGGTGAATATTTGATCGATGGTGGACTTTCCGGGTCTGAAGCCACACTGATAAGGACCTACCAGGTTGTTGAGGAAGGGTTTCAAACGTTCACACAGCACAGCAGACAAGATCTTTTAGGCGATGTTAAGGAGACTTATACCTCTGTGAATGGTGCAGTTCAGGGGATATCCTTTCTTGAGGATCGGACATACGATGTTGAGGTTCCATTCGTCGGGCATGCTTTCCTCCGACCAAATTTTGCAAATGAGCTGGTGCATGCTCCTAACCAAGTCATCTCCAGCTGCTTTGTACAGTTCGGCGGCTAGCCCGTCTGCTCCAGCTTTAGTTTAGATATCGCTATCTTCACTTCGTCAAGGGTGGCTGGAATTGTTGGCCTGCTGCACCCAAATTTAATGGTTCTGTATTGCTGACGGAGTTTAGGTCGTTATCGCCATTATACAGCTTTGAAAAGTGGTATTTCCATATCCTCAGCACTGACTGCGGTTCCACTACGATATTCCCATGATGGTCTCTACAGGCTTCGGTTCGGGGTGTATAGGCTCTGGAGATTTGTGATATCCCTCTATCTCCTCGATCGCGTGCTTCACACTCAAACCAAAGATGGTGGCGGGTATGTAAACAAGCAAAATTGTCGCATTTGGGGCACAGAAAACCCGCACGTATACATTAAAAAGCCAATACACCCAAAACGAGTCACTGTTTGGTGCGGATTTTGGTTCAGAGGCATAATTGGGCCATTTTCCTTCGAAAATGAGCTAGGAGTGGCCGTTACAGTCAATGGGCCATGTTGAACGAATTTTTGTTCACAAAAATTGAAGAGGGGGATATTGGCAACATTTTAATAGGGCGGCGGCCGGCGGCGGCGCTACGTGTAGCCGAAGCTACACTCGATGTTTTGCGTCCTAATTTTGAAGATCGCATTATCAGCCGCAGAGCTTATGTCGTTTGGCCACTTCGGAGCTGCGATTTGACACCGTTGGACTATTATTATTGTGGGGTGTTCCTGCTTCATCCCATTTTTGATGAATAATAAGATCTTAAAAGTTGGACTTTAAATATATGGCTCTTGTGTTGATCTTGACAAAACTTTAAAAAAATGAGCCGTTTTTAAGAGAAATTTAAATCTATTCTCAGTTCCTAAACATTTGTGACCTTGTCGCCTTTAACAGACACCATTCTAGCTGAATGAATTTGAATTTGTGTTCGTCTCAACGATCGATTCGTCAATTCTATTTCGCGTAGGTTCTTACTTATAATCATCATCATCATTCATCATAATAACAACAATAACATTTTAAATTAAAAACGCAAAAACAACGATGCCCAACAAATTAGAATCAATTCTAAAATGTGTAATCAAAATGACAAACTGCTTAAGTATTCAATTTGCACGCAACAGTATCATCTCAATTTAAAGTACTTTAGTTAGAGTAGGTAGAGCGACATCGCATCAAAGCGAAAGCGAAGCAAACACTGATTCGCTAAATAAATTTTGATTTGATTATTCAATGCCGCTAATACTTTGCTTATTGTTATTAGTCTTTTTTTTTGCATAATGCAACAAATAACTAAATAACTTTTCTTAATAAAACGTATCTAATGCAATACTATGAAATCTGTTTTGGGGTTGATTTTATTATTGTGATGCGGAGGGTTTGGTATGTACAGTGAGTCAAATATGTGCTGGTATGCATGCATCAATAAGTTTTTCTGAGTAAAAAGTGTTATTATTGGGCATTCTGTTTCACATTTGAGTAAATAAACAAAACAGACTTGATGTTATTTTTAACTGCTTGAGTAGTATTCGCGAAAAATTCGAGTATTCAATGTACTTTGTCTAATTTTTGCTTCTCAAGATTTTATGACCGGAAAAAAACTTCGCGTGGATTATATCCCGCATTCAACTTTGGGCACGAGAAATTTATTTGCGCGGTTGGTTACGCATTTGCCCACTCTGGTCAACGAGCTCACCTGTGAGATAACTTCAGAGCTGAATTTAAACCTGCTCAACCAGGTTCGAAGATGAAATGCGGTATTGGTGCAGGTGTCTTCTGTGTATCATTTAAGATTTCAAAATCCTATAGACTTCCCGATTTTGCCAGTGTATTCCAGGCAGAATTGTTAGCGATAAGAGAAGCTTGTATAGCCCTTAAAGATATCCGACAGAACCAAAATATAGCTATACTAACAGACAGCTATTAAAGCCATTGATTCAGCTTTATCATCCTCTAAACTGGTCCAGCAATGCAGAGAGGCCCTTGATATGAGCGTCACTCTAATTTGGATACCGGGCCATAAGGGCTATGAGGGAAATGAGAAGGCAGATGAGCTAGCTAGGCAAGAATCAGCCTTTCACAACTCAATGGCAGTTAGAGTATATTCTCCTCTTGGAGTTGTGAAGGGCTATATCCTGACCAAATACACATCAGAAGCAAATTATAAGTGGAATAGTTTAATAGTTTAGTTTAGTTTGCGTTATATCTAGGAAAATCTGGCCCGCCTATAAAAAACCAAAGTCAATCAATTTAATTTACAAACCAAGGCATGACTTAGCCCGGAATCTTCGCTACCTGCACAGCACATTGCCCTATAGGGGAGCATGCGGCAAATTTTGATACACCACATAACTCTTTCTCCCGTCGCTGTGAGAACCAGGACGAAAAAGAAACAGTCCCACACTTTCTATGCCATTGTCCGGCCTTGGCTAGGAAAAAAAGCACTCTACTGAGGTAAATATTTCTTCAACGGTATTGAGGAACTCTCAGAATTCAAGATCAAAGATTTGAACCCATACGTAAATAACACAAAGTGGCTCTAGCGCCCCCATCCCCCCTTATCCCTCCCTCACTTAATGGCACTATGAGATAATAGGCCGTAGGGTAGGAGAATAATACAAAATTTTGTATCGAATTGTACGTGCGGGACAAACACTAACCATAACACATTTTTAAAGCTATTTAGAATCTCACGGCGCACTCAGCGCTAATTGTGTCCTACGCGTAAGAAGGACAGCCATTTCTACCTATCTAAGCGCAATCCGAAAGAGTTTATAGGTCGTTTCGTTGCGTGATGGTAAACGAACAGTCGACCTCGACCGTGGACTTCAGCCGTGCTTCCCATCGACTGCAAAGGTGGTGGCTATCGTTTTCTGGCATTCACAAGATGTGATTCACATCGGCTACTTGGAGAAGGGCTATCGTATCGGTGTGGGGGCCACTTTCCTTTAAGGGCTCACTGAGGTTAGATTTTATTGTTTTTTATTTTCTCTTTGCTTTAGCTGTCAAATAGTGAGGAAACAGCTTCAGGTTGAGGAATATTAGTGTTGGCAGATGAGGAATATGTTGCCCAATGTTAGAATTTGAATTGGTGGTAAAGTTTCGGGTAATAAATTAATATTATTAATTTATCATGAATTTAAGTAATGGTTTAAAATTTCGCGCATAAATTCAAATTGCTTTTTAAACCTTAAACCCTACCTGGGGTCCAGTGCCATTTCACATACATTTTTTGATTTTTTTAAAAACTAAGCAACCCACGCCAGTGCCGCCCATGGAATTCTCATATTATCGTAGCCGACGCCGACGTCTAAAAATCAGTAATTTATTAATTCTTGAGTGGTGCAGTTGGAAATATTTTAGCTTCAGGGTCCTATAGACCGCAGGTTAGAGATAATTAAAGTTTTTGAACACCAGTACAGTGTTTCGAGACGAACGAAACAATGACCATTGCCTATGTTTTATGGAATCTTAAATATTTTTGGTGTGAATTTGTATGACCTTCTCAAAATGGCGTCCAATAAAACTCAAATAAGACGAAATTTCTTTAAAAAAAACTTAGCCTTGGAACTCATAAAACCCCAAATGGAGTAGAGGTTTACTTGGCCAAAGTTCACAAAGTTTAATGATCAGGGCATACAAATTGTAGCATATGCAGATGACATAGTGGTTCTGGTATCAGGCAAGTTCCTTACCATCGTCGGAAACATACAAAATCGCATTAAAGGATTTATCTTCTTGGGCAACTAAGAACGAACTCAGGGTCAACCCCACCAAGAGCTAGTTTTGTTCACGAAAAAACGGAAACTGGAGGACTTCAACCCTCCTAAACTAAATGGTATTCCTCTAAAACTTTCTAAGGAAGCTAAATGCTTCGAGAAACTTAAAGTTTATGCGCAAGTAATTGACACACTGTACACATTTATTTATCTAATTTTGCTTAACTGTTTATTTTCACTGCGCGAATTGTTTGAGTACTTAACTTGTATTACGTCCGTGTGTTCCTTTCTTTCTTTCTTTTTTTTTTACTTCCCCGAAAGTATCCAATGCTGAAATAGTGCCAAAATAAAAATCCAAAAACTGTTCACGAAGCTAGAGCGTGCCATCCAACAAAATTGTGTATAAAATTTTATCCAGAAAAGCTACAGTCACACCACACTCACACAATCACAATTACCAGCTGTTTGTTTGAAAGAATGACTGACTCTTTGTTTCTCTTAAATTTTATCAAAGTTGCGCCGCTTTTGAACATTTTCTGTTTGTTTGAGTTTCTGTTTTCTGTATGATTGCAATTTCCCCAATCCCCACATCAACATCATACGATTTTTTTCTTTCTTTTACTGCTCTTTTATAATTTGATTTCTGAAAACAGAGAGTGACTGGTTTTGGTTTCTGTTTCTCTGGTTTTGTTTGCTTGCGCTGCTGCCTGCTGCCACCGAAATCGTATGACCAAAGTTGATGATGCCGGCACAAGCGCTTTGTTGGACCTGTTTTGTGTTACCCCATCGTCAATGTGTCTGCCTAGTGCCTATGGGCTATGGCTAGGCTATGCCTATGCTCTTCGGCCTGCTGGCTGACTTGTACGACTTGGCCTTTTTTCAACTTCCGACTTTCGTTTCGAGACGAGACAAGTGAATAAAAAAAAACAATTTTTTTTTAAGCTCTTTTCGGACATCAGCTGTTTGCTGTTTGTGACTTTGGCTCTGGGTACCGCGTGTTCGATTCTCCTTGGCTGTGGCTTTGCTTGGCTTTGCTTACACGTTGTTTCTTTCTGGTCCAAAAAAAAGATGATGAAATTCCCACTCGAATGTTATTTGTGACTGCGATGCACTAGCCGAACGGTGCGAGGGTGTAAGAGATGCAGAATGAAAATATCGCATGATTTTAAAGAGTAATGTCAGGTGTGCAAACTGCGAATGAATATAATTGTTGTCGTAGTTGTTGTAGTTGTAGATAATGTCATGCTCATTTTTTTTTTTCTACTCAATAGTTTCGAAAATAAAATATAAAGAAAGAAAAAGACAAAAAAAAAAAACAGGTGAAGCCATTGACCTACAGAAATACAGAGTATTCATCACGCCACTTCTTGTCTCTAATGTCTATAAGTATCTCGGTTTTGATTTTTTTTTGTGGCACTGTGTTTGTAGGTATCGGTTGAGTTGTTTCGAAAGAATTTGGTTTGCCTTGAAGCCAACTAAAAGAAGCAAGTGGATAAATGATTGCCATTGCCATTCTTGTAGGTTGGTAATCGAAGATGAAATTAAAGATCTCTTATGAGCATTTGGTCAATTGCTTGGGTTAAGTGCTTGAGCATGAGTTGGAGGTTTGAACATTTTGAAAAGCAAGCAGCCAGCAGTTAAATAGAAAGGTTAAGTACAGAGGTGGTTGGCCAGAGTTGCCACTAGAAAGTAACATAAACCATTCCTTAAATTTTCAGTCATCTATCATCAGTGTACATAGTGTCCGTAGCTTAGTGGTTAGGTGCGTTGGCTGCTAAGCAGAACGAGACCTACTCGTGCCCATAGTTTTTATTTCATCTCTCACTGGCACTGCCTCTTGCGAAGAACTGACAAAACTTCCACTGTCATGAAAAAAGTGCTTCTCAACTTTGCCGTTCGGAATCGGCGTTAAATTGTAGGTCCCTTAAATTCTTCACACGCACCCAGAGAATTGTTGATGAGAGTAAGTCACTTAGGCCCTGGCTCTTTAAGAGCTGTCGCGCCACTCTATTTTCTTTTTAAGTTTTTTTTATTTTTTGTTATTTTTTATGGTGTGGAATTGAAAAATACATTTAGTCTTAAAATTACCATCGACCCCTATGTACCATTTTTTAGGGGAAAGTTCGGGTAGAGGTGTAGATGGGTTTTAAGTATTTCTTACAAAATCGACGAAGCTGTTCATGAGAATGGCCACGGTAGTGGGTAGTGGTTAAGCGGGTAGCGTGGTAGCTCGGGAAAAGGATATCCTGTAGGGGAACAGTGTAGCCTGTAGTGGTAAGCGGATAGTGGGTAGCGGACAAAGGGGTAGCGGGTAGAAGCTGCGGATAGCTGGGTAGCAGGTAAAGAGTAGCGGGTAGGGGGCTGTGGGATAATGGGGTAGCGAGTAGTGGTTGGGTAGCGGGGTACAAAAGTCTAGGTCTTTTATTCGAGGCAGTACGAAGTCTGCCGGGTAAGCTAGTATAAATATATAAGGCCAATACACATCAATTTAGCCACCTTTTAACTCGATACACTTGGCCAACAATGTTCTTTAACCTGTCTGAATAATACGGTCTGCAAAGTATGCTTCCGTGGTGACGATCACATATTAATGTGACTGAATTTTCTGCCCGGTGAATGACCTTTTCAAGTTCTGAAATAAAAAGATGGCGATGGCGGAGATGTAAGCCGGTCGTTATCGTGGTAGAAAAGCAATTGTTTCTTTGCTTAGTGGAGCCGTTTGTTGCTACTATTTCTAATTGGCTCAATAATTTTGCATAACACATCCGTTGACCGTTGAGGCCTACTTCATGTTGTCGAAGTAGTCAATTTGGATTTGGATTCCATTTTGTAAATCCCAGACAACGGTGTTCGCCTTTCCGGAAGTTGGGAGTGTCTTCGCCTTATGTGGAGCACGTTCGCCAACTCACGTCCGCTGTTTCGACTATTCTGGTGTACATCAGTGGATCCATGTTTCGTCGACGATATAGAAACTTTGTACCTTTGTACTGTGCTTAAACAGTGTCAAACAATCATTTGAAGTGGTGTCATGGTTGCGCTTTTCATTCGTAGTGGGCAAACGTGCCATCCATCACTCCGACAGCTTTCTTATGTCCAATATTTCATACAGGATAACGACCATGGTGAAGGTGAACTCCTGAAACGCCTATAGGCCCAACCTTACAAGATGTTTTTTTTTTTTTGTCACTCCACTTGGACGTGGCTCGTCAAACCAATTTTTCACTCATGCGCGATTTGCATCTTACAATTTTTCTAAAACCCGCTAACACTCACACATTCCGCTTCCACTTGGTGTCGAAACCACAGAGGAGGTGTGTGATGGTTTTTTTCGTGATTGTCCAAGACCTATCCCAAAGAAAGCAAAAAAAAACTTGTATTAAAAGTTTCAAACTCCGAAGAATAACCATCCTAGCCTATGTCCCCGAAGCCGATACACTTGGGTGTGGGAGAAGTAGACCAAAGAAATAAACAAGTAAAATGTACTCCACTTTCTTCGGGTAAGAAGCTGTCGGAGAAGCAGTTTGCCTCTCGGCGTTTCTTGATTCTAGTGCACTGGATTGGTTGGTACTCGGCAATGGAGAAGTAAAATACCTGATTTTACCTCGAAAGTTCACTTCCCCTTATGAATTTGAATGTTGTAATGACATAATGTGAATTATACGGAAGCGAATAGAATAAATAAATAAATTTCTCAGCGGTTGGTCGGTTGGTTTGGTACGAGAATCTGGTTTTATCTAAGCGGACGGTTTAGCTGATGAACTTTTAACGGGTTTCGGCTACTCCACGTATTTGTAACGTGGTGAGGCTAAGTACGAGGGGTGTTCAATAAAGACAGAGTGACGTCATAAAACTTTTGTTATACAAAATTATTCATCGGCGGACTGATCACGTTCAACATACTCTCCATTCAAAGCTATACACCTGTTCATGTGCCTCTGCCACTCTTCGAAGACATGTTTAAAGCCATTTAAAGATATGCGCATTAAAATCGCTTCTAAATCTTTTACAGTAGCTTCAGCGGATGGAAAACTCCTCCCTTTGAGGTCCTTTTTGGCTGTGGGGTACAAGAAGAAGTCGTTTGAAGCCAGGTCGGGGCTATAGGGCGGGTGCGGTACCGTTTCGATATTTTTTCTGGTCATGAATTCTTGAACCTTAACCGCGACGTGTGGCCTGGCGTTGTCTTGGTGCAGTTTCCAATTTTCAACGAGCTCTGAACGCTTCTTAGGGATGTGGTCTCTCATCATTTGCTTTAAAACGGATATGTAGTAGTCGGCATTAACTGTCCGGCCTTCTGGAACCGTGTGAGTGTACACCATACCTCGATAATCGAAGAATGTAATGATCATAGCCTTGGTTGCTGATTTTGCTGCACGCGCTTTTTTCGGAGGAGGGGCACCAATTTCAACCCATTCGGAACTTTGTTGCTTTGTTTCGGGATCGTAGCAGGTTGGTTTCTTTCGCGGTTTTTTTTTTCAATAAAACGTAAAATTTTATGGCGTAACGTTGTTCGCGAAATTCAGGCATCGTAGAAGTTTAGAGGCGAAATTTTTCAAGCATAAAAACCGAACAAAACCGAACGCTATCCACTTCGGGTTTGCACTAATCGACAGAGAATTGGACAGGCTTTCGAATGGTGGCGAGCCCGATAGTTCCAGTAGTTCCCAAACTACAGCGCTACTCTCAGTTTTTATTGAACACCCCTCGTATTAATCGAAGTACCTTCGTGAAATCAAGAAAAAAATACTCCTAAAAAATACTACCAATAAAATTTATGAAACGACAGCACTGATCTAACTTGACAAGTTAGAAAATTTTAAACCGTAAAAAAATGTTGTACACTGATAGCAAAAGTGTTAGGTGGTCCTTCCTTTACTTTTTCAATTAACTTCAAGCTGACGAAAGTTACCAAAAACTGTTCACTAACAACACAAACATTGCATGGAAAAGAGAGACGATGAGGGAGTAAAACATTCCCTCTCAAATGAGGGAGTCACTCAAATCTGCCAAAGAAATTTCTTCGGGCACTTTTTTTAGCAGCCAAATTTAGCTGTCAAAAACAGATGTCATCCGCTTTTTGAATTCAATTTCAAATCATTAAATCAAATTGGAAAATTGAAATTGGGAGAAGCGTTTTTTTACGGTTAGTTAGAAATTATTTTTGAAAATGGAAAAACTCGCCATTCCAACGAATGCAAACTTATTTTGGTTTGCAGTTGACGTTTCTGTCATGTCCACTTCTCTTTTTTTGACGTTTATTCTTCTACCTCCAGTGGAACGGGTTTTGATGTATGTGTCATTCTTCGGACGATTCTGTTTTCAAAACGGAAGAGTTCTACTCTTTTTTTCGTAACTTTGACTTTCTGTGAGAGAATTCATCCCCACTCCTTCAACTTTGACAGTTTACTTGAAATTACTTGAAAATTTCTTCTAAAGCAGTTAATCCTTCCAAAATTTCCAAATCTAAGAGAACGTCCACAATCTCCTGCCAAGAGTGTCAAGTGAAATTTCTCTTTTAACTTCAATCAACCAAGACTCGGTTAACTTTATTTGCATTGTTTATGCTGTCCTTACTTTTGTTGTTTTTGTTAATTTTTCCCAAGCAATTTTCATTTCGTGTTTTGAGCTTTTTCCTTCAGTATACTTTTTCCAATCAAACTATTCAGAACTGTCGTCTCAAAAATAAACCAACAAAACATCAATGTAAGTTCTCGAATAAAGCAGTTTAAATTATCTTTTTTTTCATAATAATAAACAAAACCTTTCATGTGAAAAATTAAAACCATAAGTGAGTCCAGTTCTGTTTAATCAAACGAATTTATATGTAAAAACAGAAAATGACACTAACGCAAACAACCTCAGTAACGACAGAAGGAAACATTTTAAGGTGCGTGATAGAAAGACCCCCCTCTCCCATTTGTTATTGTTTGTTTTTGTCCAATTATTTATTTAAAAGTTAAAAATTACTGCTTTTTGTTTAAATAAATTTTTTTATATATCACGTGGCCATTAAAGACGCGCACGTGTACAAAAGAACGCAGTACAAAAAAAGTGTGCTCAGAAGTGGGATAAATCATAAAAAAAGTTGTTACTATGTTACTAGGGCTTCGAGATAAAAACCGCATAGACAGAGAGACACATAGGGTTCAAGTTTCAACGAAAATATAAATTTATTGATTTATCATCCTGCGAAGTAAACTAGCTGTCGTCATCCTTGGCCTCATATTCATCGCTTATTTGTTAATAAAGATAAACATAACCTTGTGGGGGTTAAGTGTTTGACAAGAACAACAACAAAAACTGTCCCTCCCTAGAGTCTCTTGACATTATTTATTTTATAAAAATAAGAAGCCTACATTCCCAAAGTAGGCGCAGCATTGTTATCAACTGTTGAATTTTGCTCGAGTCCTTTGTTTTAGTCTGTTGTTGGTAATTAAAAATTGTTTGTTTGTGTGTGGTGGATAGGCGGGCCGGCGTTTTGTTGATTCTTAATTAGTTTTCCATTCACTAATGGATTTATTGATTATAAACTTACATAAGAAAATACCCACATGACAGACTAGGCTTGTTTAAATAAATTAATTGTCTTGAGTGTTTAAGGATAGTATGGATATAGCGAGACAGAGCAGCCATTTGCATGTGTGCCTGTGTCTGTTTGGCATTGTGAAAGTTTCTATTTCTTTCTTTTTTGGTGACTCGTCGATCCAATCATCATCATTGAATATGTGCCAGTATAAATTGGAAAAAAACACAGTTTGTCCTTTCAAAGGCACTGCGCACTTTGATTTGCAAGGAGCTGTCAATTTCATCAGAATTCATTTTGCTTTGAAAAAAGCGAAACCCTCAACCGCATACTGGCTGAAGTGTCTGATTAAAACTGTTTCTATAAATAAAAATCAATTGTGTTGTCCTTTTTTTTTGTGTGGATCGGAAAAAAACAACATCTCTAAGGACATCTTTAGGAGTAAATTAATGTTTTTTGGGTAAATATGTTAGGCAGCGGGAATATATTTACTTTGTGTGTGATTATGTTGGTAACCTTTGTTTGTTTTTTGTGAACCTTTGACCTTATGTAATTGATATGGTATTTGGAAATTGAATTTGTCAGAATATTTTAAGCCCCGACGAAGTGTCATTGGGTTGGGGGGCCTACTTGCGTGGGATTTCTTTTCCCAAGAGGGTGTCTACCTGTGGTGTTTTTTTTTTTTTTTATAAATTAAATTTTTCAGCTCACTGAATTCGCAGGACTATACATACATATTATATGTATTTACTTTGCTGAGTACAAATTCCAAATTGACAAAAAGATACCTACAGAAGTCTTTTTGTGACAAAGACTACGAACCTGACCTTCATTACTACTCTTTCCTTAATTATTGGCCGCAAACCTCTCTTGTAGCTATTCAACCCCTCGTCTGTTCTTGATAAATTACTGTCTTTGAAAGATTTCTTTTCCCCTGGACCTGATGGTATCCCAGGTATTTTCCTAAAAAAGTGTTCATATTCCACGTGTAAAATTTTCTCTTTACTCTTCCAACACTCGCTTCGAAAATAAGGTGTTTTTCCCTCAATTTGGAAAAAGAACTCCTTCATATTTCCTATTTTTAAAAAAGGTTATAAAAATCAACAATCGACCATTGCCAAGCTATCCGCATCCCATCGCAAGCCAACTGGGACG
>CAKKXW010000003.1:81576807-81592975 GCA_920937365.1 Sphaerophoria rueppellii
TGGAAACGCTGATAAACTATCAGCTCAAGAAATATCTCGAAGACCGAAAGCTTCTTAATGACCGGCAGTACGGCTTTCGCAGCAACAGGTCCACTGGTGATCTGATGGTTTATCTCACCGAACAATGGAATATGTCTACATCGTTTTGGAGAAAGTAAGATTGTTGCACTTGATATTTCAAAGGCATTTGATAAAGTCTGGCATCTTGCTCTTTTATCGAAAATGCCTACCTTCGGTTTCGATAAATCCCTTCTTCGTTGGACTAGAAACTTTCTTTCGAACCGTTCAATGCAAGTTGTATTGGACGGATTCAAGTCTGAAACCCACAAAACAAATGCTAGTGTCCCCCAGGGTTCCGTTTTGTCGCCGACCCTCTTTCTCGTTTTCATAAATGATCTCTTGTCTGTAACTTCTAATCCAATTTATTGTTTCGCTGGCGATAGTATCCTTAGCTTTTCATATTCGTTCCCAGACTCACATCCTTCCTCTTCGGATGTGGAACTGCAACGGCAAAATATGATAAGCTCATTAAACTCTGACTTAAACAGCATTGTCCAATGGGGGATTAAGAACTGTGTAGAGTTCAATGCTTCGAAAACTCAACGCTGTCTGGTATCATTGAAGCGAGATATACCCCCCCTACCACTGTCCATGAGTGGCACTTGCATCAATGAGACCGGACATCTCGAGATTCTCGGTATGTGCATCACTGACCACCTCTTGTGGAACGACATACGCGATGTCGCCAAAAATGCCGCGAGATGTTAGGGTTTTCTAAGACGATGTAAGACATTTTTTCCCCTTCTGATCAGGCTACCATCTATAAAACTTATATACGTCCAAAGCTTGAGTACAATTCACATCTCTGGGCTGGTGCTCCACGTAAGCCTCTTGGATGGAATACAAAAAAGAGCTGTAAGAATGTTTGGTGATAGAGAGATCACTGACGCATTCACCCCTTTAGACCACCTAAACTTTTACGGTAATTGCTCTAGTTAAATAGCCAGTTGCATTCCTCCCCTCAAACAATTAGCCCGTAATACTCGCGCTTCTAGGAATGCCCATCAGTTTACCCTCGAGCCCAACTTCGGACGTACTCTCAAGTATAGGGATAAAATCATATCGGGACAGGCCTTATCTGAATCCATTCATTCTCAATTTGGCATTCCTCAAGGCAGCCATCTTGGTCCCCTTCTTTTTATTCTGGCAATTAATGACGTAGCTAATATTGCTTCACCCCCATGGTTTCCTACTAACTTCTTGACTTGGTGCGATTTTTGGACTTGAAGAGCGTTGACAGACTAAAATAGGTTTTGTTAGATTTGAACAGCAGCAGGCGTATATCTACTTACACATTGTTATCGACTTCTTCTACCGACCGAAGATTATCACACTGTTTCCAACTCGAGCTCCTCTACCTTAATAGTTGTTCTTCTTCTGTCAACGTTTTCTGCACACGGAGCCACAGTGTACACGGAGTTTCCTTAACAAGCAACCCCATCTTCTTCTTCTGGTTCTTCTAAAAATGTCGATGTCGTCTTCATAAGCTAATCATTGAATAGACTTTGTGCATTCTCCAACGCAAAATTGAAGGAAAGGGAGGATAGTTCATCTCCTTGTCGATTCCATTGTACATTGATGGTTTTACACTGCCGGAATCTATCAAGGCTTTGTAAAATAAATAATTATATATATAACTAGCTGTCCCTGCAGACTTCGTACTGCCTTAATCGATAATCGATAAGCATAACCCTCTACCACTCTACCCAACCCACTACCTCCTTGTGCTACCCAGTACGTCTACCCATATCCGCTACCCCGTTACGACACTACTCTGTTACGCTACGAATTATTTCTACACGCTTACCGTTACACCATTAGCCAGAAACCCACTTTTCATTACCCGCAACGCGCAACCAATTTTTTTTTTTGCATTTCAATTTTTCCTTTTTTTTTTACTTTTTCTTGCTTACCAGTTCCCTATCACAAATTTTCCAGTTTCCCTTTGAAAACCAGTGAGTTTTCCGAGTTCCTTTTTAAAACCCATTTTTAAATTTTCCAGTTTTCCATTTGAAAACCTCTCCACCTAATATTACATGGAATTTTCCCTTTGAAAACCAATGAGTTTTCCGAGTTTCATTCGAAAACCCATTTTTAAATTTTCCAAGTTTTCCATTTGAAATTTTCCAGTTTTCCATTTGAAAACCAATGCATCCACAATTTCATGCAATTTTCCATTTGAAAACCAATGGGTTTTCCGAGTTTTTCATCAAGAACTCTCTATTTTTCCATTCTAAAACCCATTTTGAACAGAAAATTCCAACCAAAAAAATCTAACTTCCGACTTTTGTTTGATTTTTCTAGTTTTTCCACTCTTCCATGAGGTTTTTTCCATTTTTTTTTTCACAGAAATCATCACTGAATACAACAGTATCAACCATGAAAATTTCACAAACATCTGTTGGGCCATTTCGGAGTCTATAAGAGACATACAAACAAACACACATCCATTTTTATATATATAGAGATATAAATAATGGTATATTGGGATGTTCAATTCTAGACATTTTTACTGTTTCTGTGTAGCTTCTTCTTTTATATTTGAGTCTGGCGCATTCCTCCTTGCGTCTCCAAATGCAGCTTTCGTTCTGGTGTTCTTCATGCAACGTAATTATTTTCATATAAGAAACTTTGACTCTTGGGAAAATAGTTAAGTTGCTGATACCTTGAGAACAAGTTTTCGCATGCCACAAAAGCAGAGCTATGTATATCAAGCTGTCAGTGCAATAGAAGCACATTTTTGCATAATTTTTTTGTATTCGATAATCTCATTCCATTAGGCTAAACACACACTGTCTTACGACAAAAAATCGTGTCCTTGTGTCCATTGATCACATGAGGCAACACACCCCGAAAAAGACACGACACGACAAAAAGTCTTGTCCGCTCGTCGGTTGCAGTAAACACATGGGGTTGTATAGGAGCAAAACACACCGAAAAAGTTCGGGTCAAAATGTCAGCACCTAAAACTATACACCGTCTTATGAAGTAACGCACACCAGAGTAAACAAGACAAACAAACAGAAATCGACAAAAAAAATGTTTCAGTTGTATAGGTTGTGTAGGAGCAACGCACACCGAAACGGACAAAGACAAGACATTTTGTCTTTGTCGGCCTCGGTGTGGGGTAGAATACGACACGACTTTTTGTTGAAAGACGAAAAGAAGTTTTGTCCGCTTCGGTGTGTTTTTAACCTTATTCCACAAAGAACCAAGTTTTGTCGTGCTTAAACGATTGTTGCCTCAAAAGCCAATAAACTATTAGATCGTGTTCCGTGGTATTAATATTTCTCATTCCTGGAATTCACTGAAACTGAAACTCCATTGAATGATCATTGATTAAAGACTGTCAACAAACAAACAGACAAAACAAAAATATCTTCTTCTCGCTATTTCTTCAGCTGAAATCTAAATAGAAATGGCGAACTGGCACATGCAGGCAATATTCATTTTTGAAGACGAACATTCAAAAAAAATAAAATTGTGTACCCGAAAGTCGGCATATGTTTATTATTGGTTTTATTTACTCGAGCAAACATGCCTTTCATGCGAACTTATTAAAAATTTAATAATAGTCTTCGTGACTGGTGTGTGCTTCTTGTTTAACAAATAGCTTGTTTTAAGTTTAGCTATAATTTGGATTAGAAAAAAGAACAAAAGCAAACAAACAAAAGAACACATCATTTGCACTCACTATTTGAACTTTTCGAATATTTTTTGTGCTTTTCTAATGAACTGAAAATGAAATGAGGTAATACACGACTTTTTGCCTGTACTTGCTTTGAGGTAAGGGGAAAAGGCGTGTTGTCGAGGAAACATAAAAGCTGGAGATTTGTTTCGCGATGTTGAGAATAAAGAGTGACTGTTACCGAATCACTTACAGCCTTGAAGAGATAGGCTGGTTATGCAGTAAAACGTTCATTGTCCGGGAACCTCATCCGTTGGCGCAAACATTTTTGTTATCCACTGTTTTCTCTGTTCTATCTGACGATATTGAGCTTTGCTGCAGGCTACAGCTTAGGATTTTGACTCAGCCGCTTAACAACTTACTGTCTGGCCATATCCTTTAGCTGATTGAAGCGAATATAATACCAATCACAATGAACACATATGATACCAAGTGCGCTGATTTGATGACAAATTCGATTTTGATAGTCAAGCCTATGACACAAGTGGAAAATCCACCAATGGTTTATTCCACTACAAACTATAAAAAAAAAACTAATTTGAAAGTACAATCCTTCCGGTGAATAATGGAAAATAATTTCATTCAAATGGCTGCCTCGGTTGGTCCAATTTCAAGCATATTATCGATTGTGTGGAACTGTATTTCACCAATGGCTTCACGAATATTGTCCTTTAAAGCGTCAATTGTCTCTGACTTGTCGGCGTAACACTTATCTTTTACGGCACCCAGCAAATAATAGTCAAACGGTGTCAAACCGCAGCTCCGAGGTAATGCGATTTTCAAAAACAGGGCGCAAAGCACCGGGTGCAGCTTCGGCTGTGTGGCATGTAGCACCGTCCTGTTAAAACCAAATATTGCCAATATCCTCCTATTCAATTTTTGTGAACAAAAATTAGTTCAAAATGGCCCGATAACGATCGTCATTGAATGTAACGGCCAGTCCTTGCTCATTTTTTTTTTTTTTTTTTTTTTTTTTTTTTTTTTTTTTTTTTTTTTTTTTTTTTTTTTTTTTTTTTTTTTTAATTCTATTTTTCCTTTTTATATTTTGTATTTAACATTTGTTGTCTCTGTCAATGTGTGCGCCACCATGCCTACTCTACTTACACCTTAACCCAAAACCCATAAACTTAAACAAGTATGTAAGCCGGCCAAGGCTCAAACAAAACCCCACCCCGACTACTTATTGTCAAGTGCTGACTGAAGCCACCAGAACTGGTTCTCCTGCTTCACCATATCGGTTCGGTCCCGTTCGGACACAGCCCTACTAAACTGAAGGAGCTTTGCTCCGTCTTGTGCGAGGGCGTCTCGATTGAAAAAGAGCCGCCGATCGACGGTTCTTCGTCTGACGTGGTAGATTGGCGGCACCGCCAATCTGTCCTGTATCAGACCACATTTATCTAAATAGAGGAAGGCCTCTGGTGGAATGAAGCCGCTCAAGCATGCACTATCAAAATATTCGTCGTTCGGATAGAACGCCCCAAAGATCAAATTATTCGTAATGTGACCCCGAACAAGTTTTATCACGAAATTGTCAATTCTATTGATCCGATTCTCGTTGTACAGAACCTCGTTAGAATAGTAATGTGTCCGAACACCCGAATCTTCTCCATTTGAGATGGTGCAACGTTGAACCAAGAGGGCCATGTAGCAAATTACCTTCACTCTGTGGTCAAGCCGACTGCTGTAAAACAACCGTTTCGTCAGAGCGAAGGGTTCTCTGGCCTAAGTCGGAGCAGCATCTATATGTCTATCGAAATACAGATACTGGTCCAAGATACCGAGGTACTTCACTTCATTTTTGCTCGTTAATCGCTGTCTGTGAGGCCCAACGATGATTATCTTGCGCCAATTCTTGCGCGAATCCCTCGTGGCTCCAGCCAATTGTTTCGCATTTCTGAACATTTATTTTCAGTTTCCAGTCATCGCAATATCGCTGAATCTTCTCGAAGTCACGTTGCAAGGTCATTATTGAAGAGTGTGAATAAAAGTGGTCCTAAAATCGATCCCTGGGGCACACCATTAGGGGTAGGAAGGAAATCAGACAGCCTAAAGTTAGCAAAAACAGCCTGTGTTCGATGGCTTAGATACTGCGTTACGAGGGTTAAGGCTGAGTTTTCAAAGAAAGAGAAATATTTCAGTTTTTTCAAGAGAATTTCATGTGAAACAGTGTCGAACGCCTTAGAAAAATCAAGGAGAACCAGAGTTGTGACTTTATTATTATCGATTTGCTGCCGTATGTCGTCGCTTATTTTAAGAAGCGCAGTCGTACAAGTATGTTTTGGTCTAAAACCAGATTGCATCGGTGTAATTAACTTCTGTGTTTCCAAAAATTCTATTATCTGCTGACTAAAGATCTTTTCGAACGCTTTGAGATGAAAGGTAAGATAGAAATTGGTCGGTATTCTTTTTGTTGCGAGTTTGACTTTTTAGGAATTGGCAATATTTTTAAAGCTTTCCATAGTGCCGGGTAACAGGACTTTGTTAAGATTGAATTTAAAATATGTGTCAAGAAAAGAGATTTGAAAGTAAGAATAATTTTTACAAACTTAGGATGCATATTGTCTAGTCCAATAACGTCCGATTTAATGTCTTTTACGGCCTTAAATACCTACACTTCAAAAACTCTTTTAAAACTGAAACTTGAGAGAATCTCGTTACTTCTTTCAAAGTTTGTGTCAAACGCAGCACCATTATTTGTGTCAAAAACACATCACATTAGTCACCGCATTTCTTAACGTTTTGTACTGCATGAACAATACTGTGGCAGTTTGAACCTTTTCCAACGTTTGTAAGCTACATTTCTTTTCAGAATAAGTTTATCAATGTAACAAGTGTACCATCCTATTTCAGGGTTTTTGATTCGCACGTTTTTAATAGGCACAAAAGTGTCAAAAAGGTCATTAATTTTGTTGGTATAGAAATAAACTTGCTCATCTACGTCTGAGATGTAGTAGATATTTTCTAAATTAGAGTTATAGATACTTCTTACCATTGATTGCATATCGATTGCATTGAAATTCCCAAATGAAATGCTTTCTGTTACTGAGGTCGGATTTAGGTTAATGTTATATAAAGCGATGATTAATTCATGCTTGGAAAATCCGGGAACATCAAGCTGCCCATAGAAATTCACAAGATGTGGTTGATTGACCAGGAAAGTATCAAGTAGAGTAGAGCTAGACGAAGTAAAATGTGTGGGTTGATCAGTGTTAACTGGGAAAAGGTTGATGGAGCCAAGGCCGGACAATGGCATCAAAGAAAGTGTGGGACCGTTTCTTTTTCGTCCTGGTCCTCACAGCTTCGGCAGAAAGAGTTATGTGGTGTATCCGCTACCCAGCTGTCCGCAACTTCTTCCCGCTACCCGCTAACCGCTACCCTATTAAACGCTATCCCGTTACCAGCTACAACGTTACCACTCTACCCGGTACCCCTTTGCCCGCTACCCACTGCCCGCAATCTGCTACCAGCTACATGCTACACTGCACTGCTCCCCGCTATCTTGTATCCGCGCTACCACCGAAACCACTACCCGCTACCCTGGCAATATCTCATGAACAGCTTTGTCGATCTTGTAAAAACTACTTAAAACCCATCTATAGCACTACCAACATTCCCTTAAAATTAGGTATGTAGGGGTCTGTGGTAGTAGGGTAAAAACTTAGGAGTAAATGTATTTTTAAATTCCACGCTATAAAATAATAATAAAAAATATATTTGGGTGAACCACCCTCAACACTTAGGTGTGTAAACCTATTCTCATATCTACTGAATATACATTCGAAATTTCATCAAAATCGGTCAAGTCGTTTCGGGAGAGTAAAAAACTAAAACTGTGATATAGGAATTTTCTTCATTCGAGTTGTTTAAGCTTCACAATGTCATGATAAGGTTCCATGTGAACCAGAGGGTGCAAAAAAGTTCCATGTAACTTAAGTGCATTTGATTTTCAAACGACATAAATTATTTAAATGATTGCATGTGGAACATGGAACTTTATAGTAATAAACAGTGGTGCGAATGCATTGAAAGTTGCAGGTGTTTTTTTTCTGTAGGCTTGCCAATAAAAAAAAAATTTGCACATCTTGACTTTAAACAACAAAAAACAGCCGTCAACCAAAAAAAAAGAAATAATAAGTATTCGACAGAACTTGCTACACCACAAGTTCAATTTTATAGCATAATTAACATCAAGTGTTATTGCTATTTGCTTGCAACAAACTCAGAATTAATAAACATAGACACCCCGACCAAATTACTCATTTGTGCAATAAAAAGGTTTCCCTTTTCTAGCGATTATTCAAATATTTGAAATATTTCATGCATTTGCAATTAGAGATAGATGCTGATCCACCCAGAAAGGTGTGAAGCTATAAATCATTATGTCTGGTTTCTTTTTTTTTTGTAAGCTTCACATTTCAATGAATTTTCACTTGGATCTGTTTTCCTATTCTGTTTGCTAATCTTTAAGATGCGTACGCGTGCACCAAAACGAAACTTAGAACTTATCAGACTTGTTATTCAAAAACAAATTCGATCTGATGATTTCATTTTTGTTTTGGTTCACTGCGACGTATCAGTGTTATTGTTGTTATTTTGCGAAATACGTTTCTGCGAGTTGTGTGTGACGCATGACTTTTGTTTCAGGATTTCTCTGAAAACAAAAACAAACAAAAGAGTGGGTTTTCACCCTTGTCTTGTAGTTTTCCAAGTAAACATGTGAATTTGCTTAATTCCCTCTCACCTTCTGTGGCATTATCTTATTTTCTTTCATATTCATAGGAAGTGAAACAAGGCCGCCGTCAGTCGTCTAAAGGGCAAGTTCTTACCTTGTGCCAAATAAAAGGCCAATTTCTCGAGTTTCGTACGATAGACGTCAATGAAATAATTTGACGATAATAATTTCACCTCTGCTAAACTTATAATCCCTTTTAATTACAACTATTAGGTTTCCCCCAAGTTTACCTCGAACCTCGAACGTACTAATGTCGTGTTTTTTTGTACCTACTCTTGACATGATTATAATTAGTGAAACTTTAGAGTGAAATTACAGTTGACTTTACGTAGAATTTTTGTGTTTTTATTTTTTCAGTGATAATATGGCACCAAACGCAACATCAGCCACCCAAGTTTTAGGGGAAGCTTTAGCATCATCCTGTGGAGCAGGTGGTGAACAAATTAACAGCAAAGTCGAAGCTACTGGTGTTCTATACGAATGTGATGCAGAAACAACTGATGGCGGCTTAGTTAAGGATTTGGAAAAACTTAAACACGCCGATAGACGAAAAATAAAATTGGTCTGGAGAAATATCATTGCATTCACATACCTGCATTTGGCGGCTGTTTATGGAGCTTGGTTAATGTTGACATCGGCTAAGTGGGCAACAGTTGCTTTTGGTAAGTTTTTGTTATTTAATGTCCTTATCAAAACTAACTTTCTTGGAGATTTTGTTAAAAGTGTTCTACTTACTTAACTTACTTATGGTGGCGCTACAGTCCAGGTAAGACTGGGTCCCCGGTCAGCTTGGTCTCTAGGTATCTGTCTCCAGTTTCGCACGCCAAGTTAGTTCAGGTCCTCTACCACCTGTGTGCTTCACCTGAGTCGCGGTCTTCCTCTTCTGAGACGTCCTTGCTGGTTGGATTCGAAAACTCTACGGGGCCGGAACATTATTTTCCTATCGCTCTCCATAACCCAACCATATAAGTCGTTGGACCTTAACTTATCTGGCTAGGTCAGTGTCGCTGAACAGCTCGTACAGTTCTTGGTTGAATCTTCGTCTCCATTCTCCATCTACGCAGACAGGACCAAAAATCACTCGAAGAATTTTTCTCTCAAAGCAGCCCAAAGCGTTTTCATCGGATTTTATCATGGGCCATGTCTCTGCACAGTACATTAGGACCGGGATGATTAGGGTTTTGTAGAGCGTCACTTTAGTTGCTCGGGAAAGGACTTTACTACTCAATTGCCTTCTAAGCGATTGGCAAGAGTGATTCTGTTTTCGACGCTGGCTGGTGTTGTTGTATGAGCTAATAGCGGATCCTAGGTAGACGAAGTCCTTAACTGCCTCGAAGTTAAATCTGTCTATGTTGACGTTTGCTCCAAGACGTCGATGTTGATTGTCCTCTCTTGTTGACAGCATTAGCTTGGTCTTGTTGACCGCTAGACCCATCCTCCTGGCTTCCATCTCAAGACTCACGAACGCTCCACTGACATCACGCTGTGTTCTTCCAATTATGTCAATGTCATCTGCGTATCCTAGGTGCTGGACGGACTTTTGAAAGATGGTGCATCTGGTGTTGACATTGGAGCTTTGCACAATCTCTTCAAGAATGATGTTGAAGAAATCGCATGACAGAGCATCGCTTTGTGTAAAGCCTTTTTTGACATGAAATGCGTCCGTTAGTTTTTTTCCGACCATTATGGAACAGCTTGAGTTTTGCATTGTCATCTTACACAGACGGATGAGTTTTTCTGTAATGCCAAAATTAGACATTGCGCTATACAGTTGGTCTCTACAGACGCTGTCATACGCGGCCTTGAAATCGATGAAAAGGTAGGTATCGATTTGAAGTTCCTGGTTCTTCTCCAAGATCTGCCGTAGGGTGAATATTTGATCGATGGTGGACTTTCCGGGTTTGAAGCCACACTGATAAGGACCTACCAGGTTGTTGACGAAATGCTTCAAACGTTCACACAGCACGGCAGACAAGATCTTGTAGGCGATATTAAGGAGACTTATACCTCTGTAGTTGGTACAGTTCAGGGGATCTCCTTTTTTGAGGATCGGGCATACGATGCTGAGGTTCCATTCATCGGGCATGCTTTCCTCCGACCACATTTTGCAGATGAGCTGGTGCATGCTCCTAACCAAATCATCTCCAGCTGCTTTGTACAGTTCGGCGGCTAGCCCGTCTGCTTCAGCGGCTTTGTTCGACTTAAGTTTTGATATCGCTATCTTCACTTCGTCAAGATCGGGTGGGTGGAATTGTTGGTCTGCTGCACCCAAATTTAATGGGTCTGTATTGCTGGCCGAGTTTTGCTCATCATAACCATTATACAGCTTGGAAAAGTGGTCTTTCCATATCCCCAGCAGTTAAAAGTGTTCATAAGCTTGAAATAACTTGACAGGGTTTATGGATTTAAAATGCTAAAACTGACATTTTTCTTGTAAACAGCAGTGTGTTCCATTTCATTTTCTATGCTCATCAATATTCATAATCAAAAGCTGTGTATTGATTTAACACATTTGCAAAGTTTGCGAACCTTTTTCGATGAACCCTAATTAGCGAAATTAATTTGATTACATGTGACCCAAAAGAGTTTTATTAAACCTTTTATTCCATTAAAGGGGCTAACGTTTAATGTTAAGATTAATATTTGTTTTTCTTGAGATTGACAAAAAATTTTAAATAATTTGAAATATTGCTTGGACGGCAATATTATCGATCGCTGATTTAAGGAGTGAATGGGGGTAGAATTGCATTAAAGTCCAAAGAAGCACTGACGGCACGAAAAGAGATGCTGCTGATGGTGCCGGTTTCTTCTCAGGAAAAAAACTTACCTTGCCAGTTCCTTCACAATTCCCGAATTATTATCAGTGACATACGCTGCATGATGGCGCTTTCACGTGCTGGTATCACAATTTTCAGTCCTGCCAAAAAAATCATTTGAATCGAAGATTGAGAATTGCTGTCGTCTGGTTCTTGCTCGTTACTAGACTCTGCCAGGTGACCGTGCCTAAGAACGATACGCAAATAAGCTGGCAAGGAAAAGCACAAAACTGGAACATTCCTGCATTGGCCCAAACAAAAAGCCTAAAAGTTCTCATTCTAAATGAAATACCAATCTAATTATCCACGTATATCATCATCGTCTGCGGTCTGGCCAATGAAGTTTCTCATATGCGCCACAACCGGTATCCGTTCTGGGCCACCTTCAGCAAGTTCTTCCATGTCTGCCAATTGTTGGCCGACGCCATCCAGTTCCGCACCTCAAAGCTTTTGGCGTCCTGGTCTTTATCATTCTTCCAGCGCAGATTTGGTCTGACGCGCTGTGTCCTACCCATGAATTGTACCGCAAAAACTCTCATTTGAGCTAGGTGTCCGGAGACTACCAAGCTTAATTTTCGTCAAGTCCGCTTTGCGGTAGATTTAATATAATAACTTAAGGCGGCGCTACAGTCCTTTGTGGACTGGAGCCTCAATCAACAGTCTCCGCCAGCCAGCTTAGTCCCTAGCTAGCTGTCTCCAGTTTTGCACTCCAAGTTGATTGAGCTCATCTTCCTCTTGTGTGTGCCACCTGAGTTGCGGTCTTCCTCTCCTTCTACGTGCTTCGGAAATAGTGTCGAAAGCTTTCCAGTCGGAGCATTGGTGTCCATCTTGACCCTTCCGGCTAGGTTCATGTCGTTGTACAACCCGTAAAGTTCGCTGCTGTATCTTCTTCGCCATTCCCCATCAATGCACACGGGGCCGAAGAACTTTCCTCTCGATACAGCCTTAGACAAATGGCAAATTCATCCGATTCATTACTGCACCATACAGTAGGACTGGGATGATGAGGGTGTTATACCAGAGAGGGCTTCTCCGCTTAATAGTTTTCTTAGCTCAAAGAAACAGCGATTAGCGCTGGTGTTATTGCCTGTGTTTATAGCGGAGCCTAGGTTGACAAACTCCTCTACTTCTTCTGTCCGAGCCGTCGGTTTTGGGTGACCTTCCTCGAAAACAGTATATATTTCGTTTTTCCCTTATTTACCTTAATACAAATGCTGGGGCAGAGCTCTGTTTGGTCTCCGGCTCTATTTCTCATTTTCACAAATGATCTCTTGTCTGCATTTTCTGAGGATAGTACCCTTAGCAATTCATTCCCCTTCCCAGACTCAAATCCCTCCACTTCTGTTATGGAACAGTGAGGACAAAATATGATAAGCTGCTTAAACTCTGACTCAGCATTGTAGAATGGGGAGTAAAAAACCATGTAGAGTTGAATGCTTCGAAAACTCAATGCTGTGTATCGAAAACTGATGAAACTTGAGATCCCGATATTCTCGGTGTGTATATACCTCACCTGCCACCTCTTGTGGAGCGATTACATATGCGCCGTCGTCTTCGAAAATGTCAAAAGATGTTTGGGTTTCTTGAGAAAGACCGATTATTTCTTTTCTTCTTTTATCCATAAAACTTAAAAGAGCTCACCGTTATGTATAGTTTCTCTCTACTTTCTTGCGTTACTTCTACGGTCAGGTTTCTAGTGGAATACTTACTTACTTACTTATGGTGGCGTTACAGTCCAGGTTGGACCAGGGCCTCACCAAACAAACTTCTCCAGCCAGCTGGGTCCCCGGCTGTCTCCAGTTTCGTATGCCAAGTTGGTTCAGGTCTTCCTTTTATTCGACGTCCTTCCGGGTTGGATTCGAAAACTCTACGAGCCAGAGCATTAATTTCCATTCGCTCAACATGACCCAACCATCTAAGTCGTTGGACCTTAACTTTTCTGGCTAGGTGTCAGTGTCGCTGTACAGTTCGTACAGTTCTTGGTTGAATCTTCATCTCCATTCTCCATTAATGCAGACGGGACCAAAAATCACTCGAATAATTTTTCTCTCAAAGCAGCCCAAAGCGTTTTCATCAGATGTTGTCATGGCTATACCCATCCGTCTCAAGACTCACAAACGCCTTGAACAATCCAGCCTTAAAACTCGCCGGACACTCTTCTACACTCTGTCTTTTCCAGCCTCTCCCAATTTCCTGCTGTTCGCACCGAATAAAGGAATAAAAGACATATTGTGCCATGTCAGCCCATAAGCCTTACTTAATAATGCGTGAAAACAATGCAGTAATTTACAGATCTCACATATCAAACTGCCTAGATCAATGCATCAAAGAAGAAATGTAGGTATGTTGCGAAAAACAAAACATTTTAAGACAACTTTTTCACATTTTTTACTTTGGTGTTGTCTTTTGACCAATAAATGTCATTGTTCATGAAAAATGTATTCGTCAAAATTCCAACCAATTAATAGACTACAACCAGTATGGCATTCTAATCTACTGATTAACAAAACAACACAAACTAAACACCACTTCAATTACCCACCAATAGTGTGCAAACGATTAAATAATTGTAAAGCAAGCTTTCAAGTGTTTTTCAACCAATAAGAATAGCCAAATGCCAATAAATGATTAAAAAATGCATTTCATCCAAGTTGTATACCTTTGGTAACCAAGTCCCCTTTTCATACAAAATTATTCCGCTGTCTCAGGCTATTTTGATCAGCTTATCCTTATCAACTTCAGCCGGTGCAAAGTCACGCAGGTCAGTCAAATTTGTATGATGAAATCAAAATCTTCCACAAGCCATAATTCCAATAACAGGAACTTTTATTTAAAATCAAGAAAAAAACAATTTCGACCTTTGTTAATGTTATTTTGAAAGAAACATCACGATTCCAATAAAGTTCAATGCATGCTCACTTTGTGTTCCTGCTCTTATCTACAATTATATTAATTTGTGTGTCGGGAATTTGCTTCATTGGCAAATTAAAGAAATTGCATCAAATTGATAAGATAGCATTCGCGTCGCGTGCCTTTAGAAATTGCTGGAAAACGCAAATCCTTCTTTTTTTCTTATCAAAGTAAACTTATGTAAGTTAGAGGACATGTCAAAGTCAACTTTAACTACTTCAAAAAATCCGATTAGGTTACGTTAGGTTAAGGAGGCTGACAGTTGGTGTTGTTACCGTGACGCTTAGATCAATGAAGATCCATTGTGGTACCCCGAAGTATTGTAACTTCGTGAAAAAATGTGGTTCGTTTAGCCATTTAGAGGTCTTGACAAAGCTTAGTAAGCTTTTTCCTGGTAGTTCGGATAGTTCGTCTAGTTCATTAAAGAAGAAGTTGCCTAGAGTTTTTTTCCTAATAAGACAGAGTGAAGGACAGTGGCAGAGAAAATGAGCAGTATCTTCATGCTGGTCCTCATCACCACAGCCTCTATAAAGGTCATTGGTACTAAGCCCCATTTTTTTCTTATGGTAGCCAAGTAGGTTGTGTCCTGTAATTATGCTAATAAGGGATCTTAAGAAGGGTTTTTTAAGAGTTAAAATCCTGACGGATCTTTTCTTATCGTATCTAGGCTATAGTTTCCTGGTATTAACACAGGTTTCTAAGAGATTCCATCTGATGCTGGATTTATGAAGAACGATTTTACTGACGTTATGTTTCAGTTCACATAACGGGATTCCTGTATGATGGTCTATGAGAGAGGAGTCTAATGTAGAGCCTTCGTTTGCAAGCTCATCCACTTTTTCGTTGCCTGTCACATCTGTGTGGCCAGGAACCCAGCAGAGTCTTACGTTATGCTGTGTACCAAGAACCTTTAGCTCTTCGCGACAGCAAGAACCAAGCTTCGCTTGATTAAGATGGAAGAGATAGCTTTTATTGCTTCTTGGCTATCAATGAAAGTGATGTCCACGTGTGTTATCGCCATCATGGATATATGTTTAGCAGCGTTTTTCACTGCCAAGATCTCAGCTTGGAAGACGCTGCTATGCTTTCAGAGTAGAAGCCTCCACCTACCCCAGTATTCATTTTTGAGCCATCAGTGTAGATGGTAATGGTTGAGTCGTCAGTGTAAGGCACATTATTTTCCCAATCTAGTCCATTGGGGAACCTTGTACTAAAAGATTTGTTGAAATCTAAGAAACGGGTGTCAAATAGTCTGTGCAGATATTGTTATCTACGTATTTCGTAAGAATAGCTGCGTGGCCACTCTGGCTAGCAAATATATCTATGGGGGGAGCTTGAATATTGTTTCTAAACCCGCAGTTGGGGTAGTCCTCATCACACCAGTAGTACTGATACAAGCCATTCTTGAAAGTGTTTTTAAATTCGTGGATTTCTCCAGCGCTTTCCACCAAACCAAACTGCCATAGGTTAAAATCAGTCTGACAATGGCAGTGTACATCCACATGACTATTTTGGGGCTTGGTCCCCAGTTTCTACCCAGAATTTTGTTGCAAAAAAAATTCCGATTAACAAACAACCATCATTTTTCTCCAATTTCAGCATTCTTCTTGTATGTTCTATCAGGATTGGGTATTACAGCTGGAGCACATCGTTTGTGGGCTCATCGATCATATAAGGCTAAATGGCCGCTACGAGTTCTACTGGCAACATTCAACACAATTGCTTTCCAAGATGCCGCATACCATTGGGCTCGAGACCATCGTGTACATCACAAATTTTCAGAAACCGATGCTGATCCACACAATGCCACAAGGTAAGAAAGTCAATTATATCGATAGCAATCGAAATAAACTTTTGCCAATTTCCAGGGGTTTCTTTTTCTCGCATGTCGGCTGGCTGCTATGCAAGAAACATCCAGAAGTTATTTCCAAAGGCAAGGGTGTTGATCTATCTGACTTGAGG
>CAKKXW010000003.1:81594407-81609795 GCA_920937365.1 Sphaerophoria rueppellii
TCAAGGTAACACTATGGTATACTTAGATAGTGCTTGAAATATGATCAGCTTGGTAAATCTCGAAAAAATATCTCGCTTATTCTGTAAAATACAGAAACAATCTGATTACGAGTTTTCGTCCTGTTATTGAAGATCGTACTGTTCGAAATGAAGGTGGTCTAGCCACTTAGCTCCATGGGGGTAGGAGTTCCGAGAGAACTTGGGGATGTTTCCCAGATATGGATATTGCAACGTCGTCAGCATAAGCAATCACCCTGAAACCCTCTGCTTCCAGTGATGTTAGTAGGTCGTTTACTACCATGTTACATAAAAGAGGCGAAAGGACCCCACCTTGGGGGGTACCTCGATTCACCGATCTGGTGGAAGTAAAGCTTGTCATGCTAGAAGTTATTGTCCTGCTTTTGAGCATTAGTCTAACAAAGACATAAAATGTCTTATTCGCTCTATAAAAAAGCTCTAAATGGTTCGACTAGTATAAAGTTCGTGATAGATTCATATGGTATCACAATGGAACTTTTTCTGGCCTTAATGTACGGGTCCTGCATCCGCAACCACTTTAAGCCTTATATAATTTAACCTTGGCAGACGAATGTGGAATGTATTGTCCAGTTTGGTTCTTCTCCTCGTTGCTAACTCTCCGTTTTGAACCTTCTAATCGATTCCCAATGCTACGAAAACCTCTTTAAGTGCTTCAAAATTATGAGAAACTCCAATGTATGACAAAAATATATAAACAAAATTGAAATTGCATGTTTTCCTTTTTTTTTTACAGATTCATCAGCCCCTCAGAAAACCATTCGGTTGCTGTCCTTGCCTTCGGCGAAGGTTGGCACAACTACCATCATGTCTTCCCCTGGGATTACAAAACCGCCGAATTGGGTAACTATCGTCTAAATTTGACAACTGCTTTCATCGATTTCTTTGCCAAAATCGGCTGGGCCTACGATTTGAAATCCGTTTCGGCTAACATCATCGAAAAACGTGTCAAACGAACTGGTGATGGCACACATCCAACCTGGGGCTGGGGCGACAAAGATCAATCAAAAGAAGAAATGGAGGATGCATTAATTACGCACAAGAAGGATGAATAAATTCAGTACCAAAAGTATCTTTAAACAAAAAAAAACTGTGTAGTCTAGACGTGGTCCGGTTGAGACGTTAAATAATAAAAACGTTGCACCATGTGTGTCTGTCTATTCTATTCTTCGCCTGACTGTGTTAATTATTTAAACAAATAAAGCATCTCTCTTCATTCTTATTTTCTCTGTTCTTTAAAAGAGCAACTATTTTTTTTTTTTTAATTATTTTTCAATGTCTTATTTTTCCTGTAAACAAGAATTACTAATAAACAATTGATTTTAATCTCTTTTTCGGCCACTTAAATCAAAGCATTGTTCTTTTATCCCATTATTTAGTTTTTGGTACGGAATTGTTAAATACACAAAAGAAGAATGAATTTTTTAAACATTATTAAAGTAATAATTATTTTTCTAAATCAAATTTAGTATTTATATGTGTTAACAAATGATAATAAAATAAAAAAATCATTAAAAAATGTATTTGTTAAGTATTCTGGTATAAAAATAAAATTGAAAAAAAAAGAAGCATACTTTGATCAAAGTTATGAAAAAATATACTAAAATTTTCTTTATCCAAAAACGTAGTGTGCTCTTAGGGGCCGTCTAGAAGAGTGATAAGGAAATTTGTGTTGATCGTTGATCTATAGAAGAATTTAAATACAAATTAGAATCTGGTGATTGAATAGTGACATCTAATGTCAGATATTAACAGAATTTAAATAGTTTTAAAAGCTTGTTTTTTGATGTAGCAATGCGGGCAGTTCAGGGGCCCTACTCTGTAATTCGTTTCGAAAGCCAATCTTATTCGAATCTGATTTTCCATTCGTTTATGAATTCGTACTCTGTAAAATGTTCAAATCGAACAAAAAAAATCATCTAGTACTATTTTTATTTATGGAATAGATTTGCCGAGTCTCGAAGTATTTCTCATGAGATCTGTCAAAGCAAAAATTAAAAATCAAAACAAATTACAAACAAGACGCGAAAGTTCAAATTAATTCTTAAAGAAAAAATATAATTCAATAAAAACTTAATAAAATGTATTCGGTTGCTTAATGTTTATTTTGCACATTTTTGACCGATGAAAATTATTTGCTTGAATTTTGAATAAAATTTAGGACACTCAGTTCTTTAAATCACTTCTCATTTGTTTTAATAGAAACACTGAATTCGGTTTTTGTAAATACACTTTTTATTTATTCGATTCTTACTTGTCACACGACCGATGCTAAATTCAGACTATATGTATAGCTGGCAGCCACCTTGATACATATACAGATTTTTTTGTTTTGTTCTTATTTCTTAAAGAAGAGAGTTTGGCTTTCTCTCTTTTTCTTATTGCTTACAAAAATGTTATTTCTTTACTTATATTTTATGTATTTCCAACAACACAACAGAATTTCTCCTTTTGTGTCCTTCCAAAATGACCTTCGAATTGCAATCCGTTACCTTACATGGTGTAGAAACAAAATTTCCGTTTTCGAACGCTAATGACATTCGGAAACGCATTGCCAGGTACGAAAATTCCGAATTCGGATTTGTCATGCCGTACGTACTAGAGTTCTAATCCGCATTAGGAATAGACAGTACAAAATATTCTCTTTCGAAACGAATTACAGAGTGGGCCCCAGTACACACATTCACTTCGGTTTCTTGCGTACAAAAAAAGAGCTTGAGTCGTTTTGTTTCGAATGAAACGATGCCAACAAATCAGATTTTTACCTATTTTATATTGCATAGGAAGAGTATATTATAAAATATAAAAATTAAACTATTTGTATTCTTTATTTCCAAGCAAACAATATGAAATTTATGTCTGTTAAATGTTTCTTACTCACTTTTGCATAATTTGTACGATGTACGTGTCCTGACTGTTTACACAAAGAACGAAGTATTTTACTTCTCGTGGGTACATTTTTTGATATCATTTTATATTTGTAAAAAAAGATGAAATCCAAATGCTTGAAATCTGTTAAACAGATAAAAAGTATTACAATACGATTCATAAGAATTCAACTGAGAAAAAATATTATTCAACTGAAGAACAGCCAGAAAAGAAAACAAACAAACTGAATTCAAGTAGCCAAAATCTGTAATTTAATTTGAAAATTATTAGATAAATAATAACTGCTTACATTTCATTGAAGAAAGCAAATCACAATATGATCAGAGATCAGGCACACTTAAAATCAAAAGAAAATGTAAGAAAGAAATACCAAAAACAGAAACAAGAAACTAAAAAGAACAAGAATATTATTATTAAGTATACTAACCATGAATCAATTAAATGTGAAATGGCAATGCGTGTGTTTTATTTCTCAATTCACTGAATTGTTGCATACTTCTAGTTGTTAATCTCGGTTTTTGTAGAATTTTCTTAAGATTTCCCCTAAGCTTTTTTTTCGCTTTCGCCTTCTTCGTTTTGAATTCGACCAATTAACGAATTTGAAGGCGAATTTTCTAGCTTGTTGAAATCCGACCAGCGCTGCCAAAACTACTTACTTACTTGCTTAAGGTGGCGCTACAGTCCGTTGTGGACTTGGGCCTCAATCAACAGACTCCGCCAGCTAGCTCGGTCCCGAAACTAACACTTATGCACTTTTAAGGCATAAATGTGAAAATTTCAGCTTGTAGGCCGAAAGAGAGCGAACCACCGAAGTCGGGACTCTAGGTAATATATGTTCTCTATGGTATTTACCATAGCGTGCTGTGCTATAACAAAAATCCGCTTTTTCCTCGTACCCTTCTGGTGAGTGGACACTAATAATGATTTTCCCTCGCGGCCCTCTGGTGGTGGGCACTTATTAACTAGCATATAATTTATTCATATTTATGTTATATCTACTGAACTCCGGCTGGACTGACGTTGCTCTGCCAGATACGAAATATCTTAGAACGGCTACACCGATTTGGCGCAGTTAAATGGGGAGGTGCTGCTTAGAACCAGGGGATGGCCTTAGGATACTTTCTATCCTACAAGCTGACCCGTTTAACGATGTCATCATATTGAATTTGAAAAGAGTTTCTACATAGTGCACGGGACATGGATCCACTGGTACACACCAGAGTACAAGGAGCAGTCGAAACAGTGGACGTCATTAGTTTACATGCACCGTAGAAGGCGAAGATTATTCCATCAGCCGGAAAGGTGTTCACCTTTTTCTGGGATTCAGAAGGAGTGATCCACATAAACTATAAGAAAAAGAGTAAAACCACCATAGTTGGTTCAAGTCCTCTACCACATATGTGCTCCACCTGAGTCGTGGTCTTCCTCTTCTGCGACGTCCTTCTCGGTTGGATTCGAAAAATATACGAGCCGGAGCATTATTTTCCATTCGCTCAACATGACCTAACCATCTAAGTCGTTGGACCATAACTTTTCAGGATAGGTCAGTGTCGCTGTACAGCTCGTACTTCGTCCAGTTCTTATTTGAATTTTCGTCTCCATTCTCTATTAATGCAGACAGGACCAAAAATCACTCAAAGAATTATCCTCTCAAAGCAGCCATAAGCGTTTTCATCAGATGTTGTCATCTCTCTGCACCATACAAGAGGACCGGGGTGATGAGGGATTTGTAGAGTGTCACTTTAGTTGCTCGGGACAGGACATTACTACTCAATTGCCTTCTAAGTCCAAAGAAGCAGCGATTGGCTAGAGTGATTCTTCGTTTGATTTCAGCGCTGGTGTTGTTGTCTGACAAAGTCCTTAACTACCTCGAATTTAAATCTGTCTATGTTGACGTTTGCTCCAAGACGTCGATGTTGGTTGTTCTTTCTTGTCGAAGCCATTAAATTGGTGCTGCCCTCGCTAACCGCTTGACCCATCTTCCTGGCCTCCGTCTCAAGACTCACAAACGCTCCATTGGCATCACGCTTTGCTCTTTCAATTAAGTCAATGTTGTCTACGTATCCTAGTAACTTGACGGTCATTTGAAAGATTGTGCCTCTGGTGGTGACGTTGAAGCTTTGCACAATCTTTTTAAGAATGATGTTGAAGAAATCGCCTGACAACGAATCGCCTTGTCCAAACCCTTTTTTGACATCAAATCTCAAAAGCGACCGTTAGGTTTTTTCCGACCATGATGGCACAGCGTAAGTTTTTCATTGTCATCTTACACAGACGGACTAGTTTTTCTTGGATGCCAAAACTAGACATTGCTCTATATAGTTGATCTCTATAGACGCTGGCATACGCGGCCTTGAAATCGATGAAAAGGTGGTAGGTATCGATTTGAAGTTCCTAATTCTTCTCCAAGATCTGCCGTAGTGGGAATATTTGATCGGTGGTGGACTTACTGGGTCTAAAGCCAAACTGATATGGACCCATCAGGTTGTTGACGAAGGCATTCAAACGTTCACACAGCACGGCAAGGAGACTTATACCTCTGTAGTTGGTGCAGTTCAAGGGATGTCCGTTTTTGAGGTATTGCATCGAATAATTGGCATAATTTGACGCCGAATTGAAGAAAAACCTGTCCCGATTGGTTAAGGAAAAAAGTACTCTTCCACCTGAATAAACACTACGGCAAACTTGTCAAATTGGGCTTAGAACATTCAATCTATTCTCCAGCTTTGGTCACGTGCAATTTCTTTTTGTTTGCAAACTTAAACAGTCACAGTCACTCCCGGGACAGGCATTCCAATAGCATGAGGGGGTTATTGCCGCGCATGATTACAGTTAACTATAGTTAACTTGAAATCAGGAACATTTTGTGGCTTTCAAGTCATTGAACTAATCTAGGCTTTAATGACAGCAACAAAAATCGAACACCTGAACACCGAAATGCATCTTAACGGTACAACGAATGGTACAAATCGCCAAACACCGATTATTTGTCACTTCTTGTGCTTGTTTAGTTCAGAATTCAAAAGCAAGTACGAAAATCACAAAATTCTTACTAAAAACATTAACTCCATGTTGTTATTTTCAAATATGACCCGAGCAGTAGATTCCATAAACTCTCCGACATTCCTATCATATGATGCATTCTCCGGTGCCTTTAAAGATAGGTAATGCAATTCGTTCTTACTTTGACTTTTCAATTATAAGACAAAATCACTAGTACCGAAACACCTTCTACCTACCAAATACAAACCAGGAACAGGACTGGTGTGACCAACAAAGGTGACAAGGCCAAGACCCGTCGCCATCCTTCTTATTCGAAAATGATCGATGAAGCTATTGCCGAGAAGTACAAGCAAAGAAAAGGCACATCGTTACAATCCATAAAGAAATACCTCAAGGAAAAATTTGAACTCGATGTCCAGAAGGTAGCAATTCGTAAAAGAATTTGTAAATATTTGAATGAGTCTGTGGGTGAAGGCGGGCATTTGAGACAAATAAAAGGTCATGGAGCAAACGGGTCATTTGCATTGAAAGATATGAGTTCTCGTCGGAAAGATATGAATTCTCGTCGTAAGACTAAAGAGAAGGAAAGCCAAGTACGACAGTTTGTGACAAGGTCTCAGAACGTAATTGAATTACTTCCCGAAGGTAAAAAGAGGAAGCTTATGAACCCGGTGAAAACATCGACTTTTACAGAAGCCACAAAAAAGGTTGCCCGTATGAGGGTTAAGTAAAACCATGGAAATGGCATCTTCGTGTTCTTTTAAGGTGAGTTTTTAAAACGACTTGAGCTCAATTTAATTTCTTATTTCTTTAGAAAGCTAAGAACACAGAATCTGATGCAGACGCTTTTCATTATTTCATTTTCGCAATGAAGCTGGCTTTATTCATCTCATGTTTATTGTTTATTATATTTATTTCCGTTATTCTGTTGTTATGAAATTATTTGAAAAGTTTAATTTGAAAAAATGTACATAAAGATGTTTATTTCCTCATTTACTTGAAATCTTTACTACGGTCCCTTGCATGCATTTTCCCGTCGCCGAAACCAACTGCTTATCATCCGCAGTCACTTGGTCCTTGTACCGTAGGTTCGGTCTTCCTTGTTGTCTCGAACCTGAGGGCTGCGATGAGAAGACTTTTTTGGTTGGAGCGTTGTCGTCCATTCGCTCGATGTACCCGACCAAACGTAGTCGTCTTTTCTTGGTCTTCTGGACTACATCCACATCTTGGTTTAGCTCATACAGTTCTCGGTTGAACCTTGTTCTCCATTCGCCATCGTCGCATACGGGACGAAAGTGACCAGTATCAATTCCCCTTTCAAACTTATCGTCCAGCACTCGGCGCCGTAGAGTAGGACTGGTAAAATCAAAGTTTTTTTTTTTTATAGCAGACACTTTGTATTTCGAGTGAGGAGTTTTTGAACCCAGTTGTTCGGCCAACCCGAAGCAGCAGCGGTTCGTTAGAGTAATTCTTCTTCGGATCTCCACTAAGGTGTCGTTTGTGGGATTGATGTTTGTTCCAAGGTAGGTGAACTCCTTAACTACCTGGAAATTGCTACTACCAACAGTGACGTATTGTCCTAGGCGGTGGACAGATGTTGCTTTGTTTGTTGATAGCATGTACTTTGTTTTGTCCTCATTCACTTCAAAACCAACGAGTTTCGCCTATTCTTCAATCGCTGTGAAGGCCTCAAGCACAGCGCTCTTGGATCGACCGATGATGTCTATGTCGTTCGCATAGCCTAGGAGCTGGGTGGATTTATTGAAGATAGTGTTTTCCGTGTTCACACCTGCCTTGTGCACTATCTGCTCCAAGACTATGTTGAAGAAATCACATGATAGCGCATGTTTGAAACAACTTAGATGAGCTGTTAGCCATTTGCACACTGCATTGCATATTTTCAAGTGTCAAGCGGCTCAGCTGAATCAGTTTGTTCGGGATCCCGAATTCAGACATCGCCAGCATAATCTTTTGGCGGTGGATGCTATCGTTGGTCATTTCCCGGATTTGCCTTAGTGTGAATATTTTGTCTATCGTTGCTCTGCCTGGTTTAAAGCCACACTGGTACATGCCGATTATTGTGTTGCAGAACGGTTTAAGGCGCTCACACAGTACGTTGGATAGGATTTTGGATCTTTGAGCTGAGAAACTGCTAATTCCTTTATTTTCCATCGCAGAGTCTCTTTCTCATTTCTCCTTTTTGGTCGGTACTCTTCCCTTGGAGCTTCTGTTTTTCATTGCAGCATCTGCAAACGTGCATTTTCCGTCTCTCTTTTCTCTTTTAACGCGCATTCATTATCATTCTTTTTCAAGGGTGGCAGATAACCAATGGTGGTCTCGGCTACATTTTTAATTCCCCAAGGTGTTGACATCTGTAATATTTGGGAGGACGACGGAGATTCTTTCACTCAGGCATTCTTCGGAGTAATAAGACAACGATGGAACGTGTTTTTTTTTGTCATTTGATAATCGAACGATTGAAACCTTTAACTGTATGATAGACGGATGATCGCGCATTCCATCATCATCTTCGGGCCGATGAAAATTTTACTTACACCCTTGCCGCAACCGTTCGGTGGCTCCTTCAGTATGTTCTTCCATTGTTGGACTATGGAAGTTTTGGATGCCACGCTGTCTCTTACCAAGGATTATCACATCAAAGTCTTACTTACAGTCCGTTGTGGACTTGGGTCTCAACCAACTGTCTCCGCCAGCCAGCTCGGTCCCTTGCTAGCTGTCTCCAGTTTTGCACTCAAAGTTGATTGAGGCCCTCTTCCACTTGAGTGCACCACCTGACTCGCGGTATTCCCCTCCTCCTACGTCCCTCGGGAATAGTGTCGAAGGCTTTCCGGGCCGAAGCATTGGTGTCCATACGCTCTAAATGACCGAGCCATCTGAATCTCTGGACCTTGACCCTTCGGGCTAGGTCCATGTCGTTTTACAACCCGTAAAGTTCGCTGTTGTATCTTCTTCGCCATTCCTCTTTAATGCCCACGGGGCTGTAGATGACCCGAAGAACTTTCATCTCGATACAGCCAAAGGCACATTCATCCGCTTTTGTCAAAGTCCATGCTTCTGCACCATACAACAGGATTGAGATGATGAGGGTGTTGTACAGTTTTACCTTAGTTGCTTGAGAGGGCTTTTCCACTCAATTGCTGTCTTAGCCCAAAGAAACAGCGATTAGCAGGAGTATTTCTTCGTCTGATCTCGGCGCTGGTGTAATAGCCCTTGTTCAAAGCGGAGCCTAGGTAGACAAACTCCTCTACTACCTCGAAGTTGTATGCGTCTATTGTGACTTTCTGTCCTAGCCGTCGGTGTTAGGTGTCCTTCCTCGAAGACATCATATACTCCGTTTTTCCCTCATTTACCGCTAAACCCATTTTTGCCGCTTCTGCCTCAATTCTCACAAAGGCGCCATTCTTCCTGTATTCTTCCCATTTTATTAATATCATCGGCGTACGCGAGAAGTTGAACAGATAGTGCCTCTGGTGTGGACGGTGGAGTTCTGCACTATCTTCTCAAGAACGATGTTAAGGAAATTGCACGACGGTGCATCGCCTTGTCTGAATCCTTTTTTGACGTCGAAAGATTCCGTAAGCAGTGTGAGTTCTCCATCGTCATTTTGCACAAGCGAACGAACTTGGCAGGGAAGCCAAACCTAGACATAGCTTTATGAAGTTCGTCTCTGTAGATGCTTGTCATACGCGGAAAAGGCGAAAGGCTTCAGATGTTGTATGTATGTATGTATGTATGGCAGAGAGGATCTTGTGGACGATGTGTAGACTGATTCCTTTCTAGTTGGTAGTTTAGAGGATCTCCTTTGCTCAGGTTGGCTGCTAAGCAGAACGTCGTGGGTTCGAATCCTACTCGCCCTCTTGCGAAGAATGACAAAACTTCCAAGAGTATCATCTGTCATGAAAAAGTGCTTCTCAACTGCCGTTCGGAAGCGGCGTAAAATTGTAGGTCCCCTCAATTCTTCACACGCACCCAGAGAATTATTGATGAGAGTAAGCCACTTAGGCCTTGGCTCTTCAAGAGCTGTCGCGCCACTCTATTTTTTTTCCACTCCATTGCTTTCTTAGCCCGAAGAAACAGCAAGAGTTATTATTCATCTGATCTCGGCGCTGGTGTTATTGCCCGTGTTAACAGCGGAACCCAGGTAAACATACTCAAATTACATAGGTGTCATTCCTTAGTTCGAATACGATTTATTTCAATTCGACTTTAGAACCTTCAAACACTCAACAATTAATTCTACACAATTTACTTCTTTTCTTTAACATTTGCATTACTGATTTGCTGGCGTTCTTTCTGCAACTCTTTTTCAATATTTACCTCACCCCTCTCCCAATCGGCCATTGATTTTTCTTTAACATTAGCAGTCGAAGCACTTCGGACGTGACCTAGTTAGATTATAAGAACAGAACCTGATATTGAAAAGCAATCGGGTCATTCATTATTCGAAACTCATACCTTCATTGAATCGTCGTATGCCATCCTGCATTTCTTCAATCACAGCTTTGGACGTATACATGACTTCGTTCTGAATTGTTTTATCGAAACTTTCTGCCTCAAAAGTTGACGAGTACAATGATTGCCGATCGTGATTGAGAGCTGCTTGTGGGAATTTGGCAATGGAAAAAGCTAAATTGATAGCTTGACCAAGGGCTGTGCCTGTAGCAACTATCCGATTAGCAATTCCCATTTCGTATGCTTCTTTTGCGCAAATTTGTCTACCGGTAAGAATCAAGTCGAGTGCACGGGAGATGCCAATCATTTCCGGAAGACGAGCAGTTCCACCATCGATGACAGGAACTCCGAATCTTCGATTGAAAAAGCCCAAAATAGCCGATTCTTCCATGACACGGAGATCACACATCAGTGCGAGTTCAAGACCATTTGCTACGCAATAACCATTCACTCCGCACACAACTGGCTTTTTGATGTGCCTACGAGTTGGTCCCTAGAACATCATTAAACGTGAACCAATGTTATAGTTTGATGAGATTATGACACATACCACAGACCCTTCAGCTGACATGAGAATGTCTGTGCTGACATTTTTACCATCAGAAAGCTCTAGGATGTCGTAGCCCGAACAAAATGATCCCCCGATTCCATACAGCACTGCCACAGGCGATGTTTCATCGGCCTCGAATTGTGTGAAGGCTTCGCATAATTTAGCCGCAGTTGCGGCGTTAATGGCATTCCTCTGATTGGGGCGATTAATTCCTATCAAGGTGATGTTTGCATCTTTTTCTACGAGAACTGTTGGTGGCCCACAATCTGGCTTTTCTGGTTCACCTTATGCATACACAACAGAAATGGTGTTATGTAAAAATAGGTTCTCCAGAACGGAATACTATGGTGTTTGTACTTACTATTGTACAGTGCTTTCGAGGAATATATACTGCGGCAGGACACTTGGGGAAGCTCAAGTGCTTTTGAAATTGTCCGAGTTAGTGCTCGGAACATATTTTTCTTCTGAAAATTGTGATTTTATGAATAAAATAAATAAGATTGGCTGAACCGGCACAGCTGGCTTGAAAACGAGAAATGTCATATATGTCATTGTTATATTTTATCTGTCAAACTGTGCGAAAAAGTTTTCTTAGCAAGTAGCATACGAATACGTTGTATTGTAATACTAAAACATAGGGTACTTGCACAATACTCTTTAAGTTTTGGTTTCTTGCATGATACATAAAATAGGCCTCCGGTGAGATTATTGAATTAGGTTTTCGGAAGGCTGTAACCCTGAGCCAAGGACCAGCTAAGGAACAAAATATCAATAGTTAATAAATCAAACTGAAAGCCAGTTGTTTAATCTAGGACTTAACATGAAATGGTGAAATTTTACAATGGTCTCACTCTAACAGGTTATAACTCAATCCTTCAAAATTCCAGTACGCTAAGTTTAAGGAATGAAATATGCCTTGAAAATTGTTTCAGTAACTTCAATTATGAAGCCAATTATAAACATAAGCTAAATACTTGAAAGTTATGAGAGAGACAGGTAGATCCTGACTCTCCTCAAATGGCAAGTTGTGGCAACTAGACCCGGAGCGACAATGGACCACGAATTGAAAGTTTGTACCTGGAATGCAACACTCCGCACTCCAGAAACTTGAATCTATCCGCCCGCAGTTTAAGGCAGACATTTATGCGATCCAGGAATTTCGATTGATAGGATCAGGAACAATTAAGAGAAAAATTGCGATGATGTTGAGTCTAGCAAGCAGGATTTTTACGACCTCCTGGATAGAGCCTAAGGAGCCTACGACGACAGAATCTAGACTATTTCTATGAAAAATCGGAAAGGAAGTCATCTTTGGCACCTGCTGATCTCCGGATTGGCGAACCGCCAATCAAATCGACCCTGTGCTAATCGGCGCAAGACACGCATCCAACATATTTGACGTTCACATTTTCCGAGGAGCAAATGGCGACTCTGATTACTTTCCGGAATTCTGGTAGTGACTATGTTATGATCTTGATTATCAAATGACAAAAAACACATGCGGCACAAGAAAAGAAGTTCAACATCGGTTGCCTTAGCACCGCGGAGAATACCAGAGACGGCAGTGACCGCCTGGATACCAAAATCGTATCCGAGACCACCCTAGGTTACCCCAGCCACCCCAGAAAAAGAACCCGTGGTATGATGATATGCGCGTTATCAAAAAGAGAGACGGAAAATGTACGTTTGCAGATGCTGTAAGAAACAAGAGCAAACGAAGAGTACCGAAAAAAAGGAGAAGGCAGAAAAGAGCATCCTCTGTTTCTCAGCTCAAAGATCTAGAAGAGTCACATTCACATCCAAAAACAACACCTGATGTTTCTTTAAAAGGTCGAAGCAGTTAGCTTCTGGTTTGAGAACCAGGACGCAGGTTCTTCGAAACAGTAAAGGAAACATAGTCACCGAATCCTATCTAAAGTACTCTGTAAGTGTCTTAAATCGTTCTGCAACACAATAATCGGCACGTACCAGTGTGGCTTTGGGCCAGGCAGAACAACGATAGACCAAATAATCACACTGAGCCCAATCCTGGGAAAGACCAACCCACCATCTTTTCAGCGACTTATGAATTATGATAGCATCCACCTCCACCTTATGACGGCGATGTCGGATTTCGGGGTCCTGATAGAGCAGAGCAGTGTGCAAATTCGTAACAGCTAATCCGAGTTGTTTCAAACATGTGCATCAATCCCATAAACTTGAAGAATTACCCTATCGAACCGTTGCTGCTTTGGTTGGCCAAAAATCTGGGTCCAAAACTGCGCACTAAAAAGATAAAGTGTCTTTGATTTTACCAGTCCTACTCTACCGCGCCGAGTGCTGGACGATAAGTAAAAAAGGGAAATTGATACTGGGCCATTTCGAAAGAAAAATTCTTCGACGGATTTTCGGTCCCATATGCAACGATGACGAATGGAGAAGAAGGTTCAACCACGAACTGTACGAGCTGTACCTAGATGTGGATGTAGTCGAGAAAGCCAAGAGAAGACGACAAGATTGGCTCAACCACATCAAGAAAGTCTTCGCATCGCAGCCCCCAGGTTCGAGAGATCAAGACCAAGTGACTGCGCTCGGTTTTTGTGATTGGATAGTGCATGCGACGACCGTTCCCAATGGAAGGCTGCAGTGTCTTTTGAGATCCTTCATGGATTGGGAGCCAGTTTAGTATGTAAGTAAGTAAGTATGTGTCGAAATGAATAAAATAAAATATAACTCACTAAAAGCATTGTCTTCGTACGGAGATTCTTTGAAACGTTAGTTCCGAGCTTCATGAGCTCCCTCTTTCATCTGCAGGCTCAAGCACAATGCATAAATTCTAAGTTCTTTGAGTATGATTAAATGCGAAACATAGTTCAAAAAACAAAAACTGATGAGGATTTATCAACCACATTCTTAATTAGCTGTGGAGTACCCCAAGGATTTGTGCTGGCGCTGGGGCCAATACTGTTTTGTTATGTAATATTTGTAAGTTAGTGATGAAAGAAGATGCTGTTGGACGTGTAAATGAGTAATTGAAATAAAATAAATAGTAAATAGAAGACAAAAGAAATTCATCGGACACGATGATAGTCAAGAATTCCGTGATCCCGACCTAGAAGGAGTAAAAACGGCAATATCACGGCTGAAATATAACTTAGACGCTGGAGCAGATGGTATAGCTGCAAAGCTGTTCAAAACAGCAGGCAACGAGCTAGATAGGAGCATGCTCTAAATCATCTGTAAGATATGGTCAGAGGAATGCATGCCCAATGAATGGAACCTCAGCATTGTTTGCCCGATCCTGAAAAAGGGAGATCTTCTAAACTGCGCCAACTACAGAGGAATCAGTCTACTTTACATTGCCTATAAAAGATCCTCTCTGCCATAATATGTGAACGTCTGAAGACTTTCGTCAACAATCTGATTGGTCCTTATCAATGTGGCTCAGGCCAGGAAAGTCAACCATCGACCAAATTTTCACGTTGCGGCAAATCCTGGAAAAGACCTATGAACTCCAAATCGATACCCACCACCTTTTCATCGAACTGTACAAAGCTATGTCTAGTTTTGGCGTCCCTGCCAAGCTCGTTCGCTTGTGCAAAATGACGATGGAAAACTCACGCTGCTCCATCAAGGTTGGCAACGAGCTTACGGAATCTTTTGACGTCAAAAAAGGATTCAGACAAGGCGATGCACTGTCGTGCGATTTCTTTAACATCGTTCTTGAGAAGATAGTGCAGAACTCCACCGTCAACACCATAGGATCTTCCAAAAATCTGTTCAACTTCTCGCGTACGCCGATGATATTGATATAATGGGAAGAACACAGCGTGATGTCAATGAAGTCTTTGTGAGAATAGAGACAGAAGCGGCAAAAATGGGTTTAGCGGTAAATGAGGGAAAAACGAAGTATATGCTGGCTTCGAGAAAGGACATCTAACACCGACGGCTCAGACAGAAAATCACAATAGACGCATACAACTTCGATGTAGTAGAGAAGTTTGCCTACCTAGGCTCCGGTATGAACAAGGGCAATAACACCAGCGGCGAGATCAGACGAAGAATAACTCTTGCTAATCGCTGTTTTTTTGGGCTTAGAAAGCAATTGAGTGGAAAAGCCCTCTCTCGAGCAACTAAGGTAAAATTGTACATCACACTCATCATCCCAGTCCTGCTGTATGGTGCAGAAGCATGGACCTTGACAAAATCGGATGAAAGTGCCTTAGGCTGTTTCGAGAGGAAAGTTGCCCCGTGTGCATTGAAGGGGAATGGCGAGAAGATTCAACAGCGAACTTTACGGGTTGTACAACGACATGGACCTAGCCAGAAGTGTCAAGGTGCAGAGACTCAGATGGCTTGGTCTTTTAGAGCGGATGGACACCAATGCTCCGGCCCGGAAAGCCTTCGTCATTGTTCCCGAGGGACGTAGGAGGAGAGGAAGGCCGCGACTCAGGAGGC
>CAKKXW010000003.1:81625479-81656051 GCA_920937365.1 Sphaerophoria rueppellii
GAAAGCTTGGCAAGATATGTTCAACATTACCTGCCAAAGTTCAGACTTTGGGACCACACGGGGTCCCGAGGTAAAACAGAGGCTGGGAAAGCATGCGAGTTCATATCTTTTAGCAAGGAATCGGCATGATGCGCTTACACCTTGAGAGAAGGTGTTTTTTCATACACACATACTCTTGCAGCTAACCAGCTTTTTAGTTCGTAAGCAAATGTCATTTTGACAGCAAGCTTTCCTATCTCAAGGGAAGAGGGGAGGGGTTGGAGAGGAGGTGCCGGTGTACATTAGTCTTAAATTCCTGAACACTGTAATGATCGGGAAAGACAGAGTGTGGAAGAGAGTTCCACATTCGCGTAGTACGGCTAAGGAACGATTTTCTATACTTGAGCGTACGAAAGGGTCGGAGACAAAATGGAGCCCTGGGGCACACCAGGGTTTCAGACTTGAAACCGTCCATTACAACTTGTATAGAACGGTTCGAAAGAAAGTTTCTAATTCAACGAAGTAGGGATTCATCGATACCGAAGGCACGCATTTTCGATCAATGAGCAAGATGCCAAATTTTATCAAATGCTTTTGAAATATCAAGTGCAACAATCTTACTTTCTCCAAAACGATGTAAAGATTTGTTCCACTGTTCGGTGAGATAGACCATCAGATCACCAGAGGACCTGTTGCTGCGAAAGCCGGTCATTAAAAAGGTTTCGGTCTTCAATATATTTCTTGAGCTGATAGTTTATCAGCGTTTCCATGACCTTAGAAAGAAGGGACGTAAGTGCAATCCGACGATAATTGGAGGGAGAAGAAGATTCGCCTTTTTTTTGAATAGGCTGGACAAATGCTGTTTTCCAACTGCTCGGAACGAGCCCAGAAGAATAGGGTAGACGGTAAAGCTTACGCAAGGGCTTTGACAGCGTGGAAGAACTGATCATTTTTTGCATTTTAAAAGACTGCAATGCAATTAGCAGTGAAATTTGCAGTGTCAAATTTGAAAAGGGTTACCAGCGTGTCGTTTTTTAAGGTAAATTGGATAAATTTAACATCATTGTCATTTTAACACATTTTATTTAAAACAAAGTGTCAAAATTTAACCAAACGTCAAGTTTTAACCACTTTTTAAAGCAATTCGCACACGGTCTAAGTTAAATAAAACTAAAGGGTTTTCCAATAAGAGGTGTTATTTTGTATAGCCTGCTATTTCGGTAGCTGTCATTTTTGAAGCTGTCATTTTTTGACATTTGACAAGTAGAAAAAAAATAAAAAAAATAAAAATAAAAATGGAACGATACACGCTTCAACAACGCATTGAAATTATTAAAATTCACTATAAAAATGGTGAAAATTTGGCAGAGACCCTTCGTGAACGGGAAAAGTTTCCGGACCGTGTTATCGCTCGAAAAGGTGATCACAATTGGCTACCGAGATCTTGTGTTTTTACACCTTGCGACTTCTTCCTTTGGGGGCACGTGACAGATACGGTATACGCCAATAGCCCAGCGTTAATTCAAGACCTCAAAGATGGAATTCGTGAGGCTATTGAGGACATAGGGCAGCGTATAAAAATTGATCTTATGAGTAAATAACTTTCAAATGAGTCAAGGGATTATCCAAAAGAAATCTGAACTTTTGATGTGATATCAAAAATATTCAATTGCAAATATTTTTCACATTTCTTGGTCTCATTTTTATTACAATGAAACAAAAAAAAACCACAACCGCCAAAAGTTTAAAGCCTTTTTCAGAACAAAACAAATCCCCAAGGACATCATCATATTCAGCCTCGCTGCTGGTTGACTAATAAAGCCTGTTTATATAATTCATTGACCATTAAAAGTCCATTTATAAATATTTCACAATTTATTGATTAAAGTACCACCAAAATGATTCATCAAAAACAATTAGGAGTATAACGTCCTTTTGGCAAGTAGCAGCCCAGCCACAGAGAATATACGAGTATCATCAAAAGCAAAAGTCAAAGCACAAAAAAAGGGTTCGTCATACTCTTCCAAATGAATGAATGTGCGCACAATCGTTTAAAGGAATCTTTTGGGGAAGACTCCCGACAACTTTGTGAATCATCACCATCATCATCTTCGAAAAAATCAACAAGACTCTCAAGTACGTGTTGGTCATCAATCGTGTGTCATGCCGCATTGCTCGTTTTAAAGAACGCCTGCATATTTAGCGTATATATGCATTTTACGACCCCAAAAACAAAAATGTCACTTGCATTCTTTACGAGTGATAAGACCAATAAAACGACACGCTGGCGATGACGAAGTGTGTAAACGCACAAAAATATGACTCATGCTTGGAAAATCGTATGGTGGTGGCTGAAGAGGGTGTTTAATCGTGTAATGGTGGCTTATTGTTGTTTTTTTTTTTCTGTGGGTACAGCAAAACATTCGGTGTTGACAACGATGAATCAATGGCGTTACGCTGATTTAATAATCGATTTTCTTCCATATTCAACACCGATAATAATTCAATCCGTAATAAAATCAATAATTATTAGTCAGTCAGTCATATTTTTAATGATTGTGACAGTCCTTGGATTGGATTTTTGTTTGTTTTCGAAAGTCCCACAAACATAAAACAAAACAAAAGTTTATTAAAAATGAGTTGCAATTCGTTATGATTGTCAGTCCAATATCGAATAATTTTATTATTATTTGATGACCTTTGTGGGTTTTTAGCTTGTTCTTTCCCATTTTGATAAGATAAGGGAGCACTTTTGTCAAAAAAAAGCCAATGAAACCACAAACAAATGCTCATACCTATAGTGAGTAAAATAATTTTATTAAAATATTGATAACGATAACGGCTGTTGGTTGATGGCAATTGGCTTGCTATCAGGGTTGAAGTGGTTCTGTTTCTTTACATGCATAAAATATTGTTGGCGTTCTATTTGTCGTCCTTATCAGAATTTCAAGTGGTTTGTGAGTCATTTGTATTTGTACAAACTTACAGTATTGGGGTTGGATTGTTTCTTTTTCTTTTTTTTTTTGGTTTCGAAACTTTATTCGATAAGGAAATTAAATGTAGGGTAAAAAGATGGATAAGGGAATGTAACTAACAACCTACCTACCTTCGTGTAACCATTGTAACTGGGGGGAAGGTAGAACACGACAAAAAACAATTTCTCATTACCATTCTTTTGCTATTTACCCACAGCGGAATATATTTCAATTCAAGGGTGATATTTCGAAGTAGGAAGTTGTGAAATTCCTGCGCTGTTTGTTATAAATAAAACTTGAAGTAACCATGGTAGCTTCCGGCAGTTAAGCGGTGGTAAGGCGTTGAAGGAAATGATTTATTAGGTCGTTTTTATATGCCCCCAATTGTAACGAAATTTCGAAATAACTCAAAAAAGACACATCACGCATTATGTACGCAGTCTTCGAAATCAAGCAACTCTATTAAGGTCTTAATCAAACGCTGATTGATTTGAAAGCTGCAGCAAGGTTCCCAAGCCAGGAGTAAACTCATGTCTCTTCTTATTAAACAAAAGAACGAACAAATTTGAAACGAGAATCAGCTGTGACAACAGATGAAATGGCCCATGATAGTGTCAGTTGGAAATAAGAAATGAGTGTCGCCAAGAGCCAAATGTCAAACTGGAAGTGTCAGTTTGAGGCTTAGTTACTTAAGGTGGCGCTACAGTCCGTTGTGGACTTGGGCCTCAATCAACAGTATCAACAGTTTGATAGGCATTCTTGAAAAAAAAAAACTATTTTATTCGGTTTTTGACAGCAGCACTCGCAGTTTATTGAAAACAAACAGGTCTAAAACCCATTGAAAAGCAACTGTCATATCATAACTCATTTTTCATTTCCTTTTTAGAGCAACTCGAAAGTAAAAGACAAATTCATATAGCTGTTGATTATGTTAGTCAAAGTGTTCGAAGTGTAGACACGTGCATTCAAGAGGACACAAGCGTCCACAGAGACCTCTGTCTAAAAAAATCCTACTCTCCACCTCCAAGTGGTGAACATCAGGTGCCCAGTACCTTCAACCGAAGATTGGGTTCCAACCCCAGTGGGAAATTATTTCGGCTGCGGAAGAACTCCCAAGATGGAATCAACGGTGTTGTCTACAGTTTCAGTCAGGATGAACTACTTAGTGCACATCTTATAGGGCTACTACGACATATTGGTAGCCCAGGGGTATAAGGAGTGGTTTGGCCAGCTCTCCGTGTTAGAGTTAAACTAAAGACCTGGCCTCCAGATTGGGGGTCGTGCGTCGGGGTGATTGCCCGATCACATAAAGAAGACATGGTTCCGAAACACCAACAAGCGTTCGGATACAGACGGAATTAATGAAAAACGAGCAACTAAAGTGACATTCTACAAAACCCTCATCATCCCGGTCCTCATGTATCTTGCAGAGACCATGACAACATCTGATGAAAGGCTGCTTTGAGAGAAAAATTCTTCGAGTGGTTTTTGGTCCTGTCTGCATAAATGGAGAATGGAGACGAAGATTCAACCAAGAACGTACGAGCTGTACAGCGACACTGACCTAGCCAGAAAAGTAAAGGTCCAACGACTTAGATGGTTGGGTCATGTTGAGCGAAAGGATAATAATGCTCCGGCTCGTAGAGTCTTCGAATGCAACCCGGAATGACGTCGCAGGGGGAAGACCGCGACTACGGTGGAGCACATAGGTAATAGAGGAGCTGAAACAACTTGGCGTGCGAAACTGGAGACAGCTAGCTAGGGACCGAGCTGGCTGGAGAAGTTGGTTGGGTGAGGCCCTGGTCCGATATGGATTGTAGCGCCACCATAAGTAAGTAAGCAGTAAGTGCTTAACCGTATATAGGAGGAGAACGATGCACTCCACATCCATTTTTCACTATGAGTCATTCATATCTTTTCATGAATCGATTTCTTTGCTATTCAAATCAAATGCCAATCTCTGCACAACGAGCGTTTATTAACGACCTATTTTACTCTTCAAAATATCTCCCCATAGACCTCACGCTTCATTAAAATCACATCCATATCCCTTTCAACAGAAAAAAAAGAACCATAAATCAAGATCTAAAATCCATATCTACCTAAAACATAAAGCGTTGGAAAAAGAAGAAAGCAGCCAGCAGCGCCTGGCGTTTGGCATCACACTACCGTTTTGTATTACATTCACCGTTTTTGCCGATATCAAAACCAACATCAGCACACCGTTCATAATATATAAAATGTCGGTCGGTCTCGGTCGTCGCTCCTTATGTTGTAATGACGATAATGGAATGGCGCAGCGCATTACGATATACAATGAAAAACGAAATGGATGACTCATCGTTGTTGATTCAACTCTCAACTTCTTCGTCATCGTCATTGCCGTTGCCGCTGCTACCATTGATATTATTTTAGTACATCTGCACCTCATCAAATGGAGTGGGGGTGGGCTAACCAATCAACCGAACCACCCTTCCATCTGGATAGTAAAAAAAACGTACCCTTCCCTTATTTTTCTATTGTGTCTTTATAATCTTAAGGTACTTTTGGTAATGGCATCATGGTAACTCTCATGCTCTCTCTCTTGTTCTTTATCTTTCTTTGGCACACTCATCGTTTCTTCAAGTCACCCTCTTGCTATACCCTTTTCTACCATCTGCGCCATTTACCTTTTTTTCTAGTCACAAAACCAAACAATTGAGCACTAAAAAATAGGGTAAATTTGCCCTATTTGTCAATACACAAAACTCATTATAGTTCTGTTTTTTTATTTTAAGTTCCAGGGTGTCTCGGGCTGAATATGTCTAGCGGCACATGAATCGATTAAAATACAATTTTTGTTTGTCTCTTGGCGTTTTGACAAAAATTTTCTTCAAAATTTATATTTTTAGTCCTTTTTTTCTTAAATAAAAACAAAACAAAAAATAAATAAAACATGAGTGCGGAAATATTTCCAATTAGAAAAGCCAAGAAAAACTTCCACTGCATCCTCCCCCCAAAGTCGTTATATTGCCGGAAAACTAACACTAGTGGATGGCAGTCTATTTTGAGGAATACCCTTTCTTCGGCAGCGCGTTCAACAGTAGCACCAGTCCGGAGCGCAACAGTGGTTTTCTGGTTTTTCGTACAACCTTGAACTCACCCATCGCAGCGGTTGTGTGTGGCATACAGTCAGAAAAAAGGTCACACTAGCACAGAAGTACGTTTTCGATTGGTTTTTTTTTGTGTCTGTTTTTCATCGTCCAAAAAGTTTTTTTTTTATATTTATTTATTCCCCCAGTCCCCAGTCGACGCTACTGCTTTTTTTCTTTGGTAAGTATCGCGTCGCTCGTCGCCCGCCACTGGAAAGGCATTTTTATTTATGAGATGTTTATTTTTAGTGCATGTGTTTGAGAGCGCCGAACAACACATGCGCAAAATAACGATTCAAAACCGACACGACGACGATGATGATGATGACTCATGCATTGAATCTCACCTTCAAAGGTCTTCGTTCGTTCGTGCCTTGTAGATACTTATTTTTATATAAATTCGTCAGGGGCGGGTGGTAAGAGGGATTATCATAATTTTTGTTTTTCTTTTGAAGTGTGGAATACTTTCAAGCATTCGGTGAAATGAGTAAGAGTGAGATGGATTGGCGATAATTGCCAAATAATTTTTTTCCACTCATACCGACTTTATTTTTTATCTCCACCAATACATTTTTTTGTTTGTCGACGTACAGAGTACATTATTTTTCATTTTTTTCTCGATGAAGCTGACTGACCCAGAGCGCAGCTGACAGTTATTATACTTTACTAGGTGGCGCTGCGTATTTTTGTCTGTTCCTTTTTCTGACAGTAACAACAATAAACAGCGGCATCAGTTTAGCGCAAAGTGATTATCACTGGCAGCCAGATTTATAAACGCGAACGAAAAATTGGTTCCGTGTGTAAACACAAAATGATTTCATTGCTCGAGACTTTTAGCGATGAGTCAGTGCGTTAATAACAGCCATATAGGTTAAGCTAGAGAGATAGGAAGAAGGGGCGCAATGAAACAAATAAATAGAGATAAAAGAAAAAAAAATAATATTAACAACCAAACATAGAGTCGGTCATTATAATTATTGTTTGAAGCCCGACAGGTACCTGAACTCGATTCATGGTAACAGTAATTATATTTTGCGATGACAGATCAACTAAACTAACAGTAATGAGTGACATTTGGTTTGAATTTGGCTTTGGTATGCAATGTCTGTTTCTTTTATTGATTTTGGAAGTCCATTGTTCTGCCAAATTAAAAGATTGCCAAATCACAGTTTGACAGTTGGTAAGGAAACTACTTTACTATAAGTGAGGGAATTCCCTTCTCAACTTGTATGTTAAAACCCATGTTGTTGCAGGTAGGTAAACCTATAATATCGATTAGCTCAGACATTCCGAAGCATACAACTAATTTGGCACCTTAAAGAGAGTGTCAATGAATCACAGTTTATTTTCACCTTTTTTTTTTGCTGGAAACTTTGAACCGATACTTGAAAGACTGGTTAGGAAAGAATGTGTCTTTAAATATTACAAGTTGTCCATACAAGTAATTCAAATTGTTTCAAGAGAGAATGAGTTTGTGAAGTTCTTGAACGCTTTGAACTTCTTTTTTTTTGACAGATTGAATGAAGGGAAATGCAAAGACTACCTATACATCGACTGTAAAGCTCATGTAGGTCTTATTTAAGTGTTTGCAAAAAAGAGCCGCGTCATATCCCTCATGACTTAAGTTCAAAAAAGGTTTATGGAATATGAATCTAACTAACGCTAGGGTAAACAATTTGGGATAAGAACGCGAACAAGGGAATATCATTGTAGAATCGCAGTCAATGCTGGAGATTTGGAAAGACCACTTCTGTAGACTGTATAACGGCGACGACGAACAAAACACCGCCGTCATACAGGAGCCTTACATCGGACACGATTATAGCCAACAATTCCGTGAACCCGACCTAGAAGAAGTGAAAACCCCAATATCACGGCTTAAATCCAACAAAGCTGCTGGAGCAGATGGTCTAGCTGCTGAGTTGTTCAAAGCAGCAGGCGACGAGCTAGATAGAAGCATGCACCAAATCATCTGTAAGATATGGTCAGAGGAATGCATTCCCGATGAATGGAAACTCAGCATTGTTTATCCGATCCTGAAAAATGGAGATCTTCTAAATTGTGTAAAATGATGATGGAGAACTCACGCTGCTCCATCAAGGTTGGCAACGAGCTTACGGAATTTTTCGATGTCCAAAAAGGGTTCAGACAAGGCGATGCACTGTCGTGCGATTTCCTTATTTCTTTTATTTCTAAAGCAACTTCCAGAATTCATAGACTTCATTTTCTGGTATTTTTGAACTGCCAAGAACTTTAATATTAATCCAATAATCTAAAATCTGATCGTTAAAGATCTCAAAGCAAAAACTACCTTCAAATGTCCATGAATTTTTAAAATGGCGCCCAATAACCATTTGTTTATGTAAACCAAATTCTCGATTGAATTTTCTAAGGCCAAATAAAAATTCTAATGACCCTGGCAACCAAAATATATGTTAATTCCGAACCAATATGAATTCATTCAAATTTGTGACGTTCAACATTTTTGAGGTTCTTCTGTCAAAAGACACCAAACATCTCAAGACAGCGTGACTACACTGTAACAGAGCAAAAAATAAAACAAGTTTCTTTTCAATTAATTTTGTGTCTTTTTACATTTTTGCCTTTCGAATTTCTTTACAAAAGACGATCACAGAAAATCCAATCCATGTTTTTACGGCAACACAATTTTCGACTATGACTGTATCATTCGACAATTTGTGATGGCTTTGGGCGGGGGGGCTATTTTTAGAAATTCTTTCATTATGAGAAGAATGTTTTGATTAACTCTCATTCTCTGTAACACACCTCGAATCAATAAAAATTCAGTTTATTTGCTTATGAATGGCAGAAAAGTTAACAATTCCTAAAAGGAACGACCGTTCTTTTGGGTTAGTCATGGTGCAAAATTAACATGTTTTAGGAAAATACCCTTAAGAAATGAAAGACCTGTTTTTACCCTATTTTATCAAAAGAATTAACAAGTTTAATTAAATTTAAGGCAGTTGGATGCCGCTATGCTATTTATTTGGACGACAACGACGCAAATTAACATAAATCAAAATTTCGGGAAAAAAGTTTAATAACTTACCGATGAAATCATACGCCTCTTGGAAGTACTGTTTGATGTTCTGATGGGGCGTGTCACTGGCAGGTATTTGCTTATATTTCATTCCCGGTTGCGGGCTTGTACTTGGTGCTTGGCAGGTAACATTCAATACCCAATTTGCGCCGACACCTTCAGGATTATCGGCGTCTTTGCCATTGCCGAGAAGCAGGTGCGGGAATACGGGTGACGCAGGATGAGTCTCAATGTCTGCAAAAGTCACCAAAGAAAAAACAAAAAATTAAGTAAAATGAGTAAGACAGAAAAACAAATATCTAAATGTCATAAAAGACTGTGAAAAAAGAAGACTTATTTTTAGAGCCATTGGAACCACCAACATCACTGTAAAACAGCTTGGACGGTTCGGAGTCGCAGAATCATATTCGTACGTTGTTGCGATGTTTCCCCATTACTCGTCATGTGCTAGATTTCTTAATGACCTCTTCTCTTCACTTCGAATCTCCCTCCCGACATGCAAAACCATTACTTGTTCAGATGGCCCCTTGCTACAAAAACATAACAGAACACAGAACACACATGGATGACGACGATGACTCATAGAAGCAACACGAGTCGTGTGTGTTAAACTCAGACTGTTCTGTTTTCAGTTTTTCTTTTATTTTCGTTTATTATTATTTATTTTTTTTTTTTAGCTTCATAAAAATATCTGCGCTTTTGTGAGTAAACAAAACTGAGGTATAAAAATAATAACGAATCTGAAGCACATAGGGGATGTGCTCTGTTTGCCTGCTGTTGTGATGGCAGGGGACCAAATCCAAGAATGAGTGTTCGGAGAAAAAAGAGGGGCTAGGGTAGGCTAATTGAACTTATGAACTGCCACGGTGCGATGGTAGTGACGTTTCATTGAGAAGTTTTTCCATTCGGTAGCGTTTTTCCCCCGAGAAATGCAACATCCTGCAAGGGGGAGCGATTTATACTCTCAACGGAAGTTGTACAAACCACACGGGGAGGAATATCTTTCATTTATTTTTAACACTCGTACAGTTTTCAGTCATTCACGTTGATTTGGAATGATGTGAGATGAGAATTTCGAAAACGAGAGTTTTCACCGGAAATTTGTGAAGTAAGAAGATTATAAAATGACAGTTGATATGTCTATGTTGTCAGTTTTGATTAGACCTGTTCGGTTGACATTTCTTAATATTTGCAATAAAACTTAGATGCAAGCGACATCTGTTTTGTGACTTAAATCAATAATGCAATAAATGTCAATTTGTGGAAATGACAGCTTGTTCAAAACGTCATGAATTGGAGGTTATGACTATTCGGTTGTCATTAATTTGATTCTTTTCTGTCAAAAGAAGTGAAAGATCATAAACATAATAGGTCCGTTCTTTTACTTTTTCGGCAGGTTTTTGTAAAAACTGTCAAAAATCGAGGAGAGGGGATGACATTTTGTGAGAACGCTTGACATCCTTAATCTCCCAAATGCACAAAATTATGTCAAACGTCAAAAAAATTCAATGTACTTCTTATGGTTTGACAGAACTTACAAAAACTGCCACAAGAAATTTTTGTGGCTAAAATCGGCAAATAGGGGAAATATTTTTTCACCTTCAAAAGTGACAGAACTAACAAAAATTGGGAGTAAAAGAACGGAAAAGTGGGAGAATATGACAGTTTTCGGCAGTTTTAGGGAGTAAAAGAACAGACCTAATAATTTGTACAAAATCACCTACAGCAGTTCCAACCTACTTTCAAATAACAGTCAGTCCCGTTTGAATGTGATTTTGCACAGTTCTGTTCCCATGGGGCTCATAAACGTCACTTTAAACAGAAAAACTACAAAAAAGGCGTGAAATATCAGGTGTGAAGGCTAAATTACAATCCCGAACCCAATTAAATGCTCCTTCACGAACATCGTGAGCTGCCCCCAAGTTTTGTTTCAATTATACACATTGCAACACTCATCAATGTAGAAGGTAAAGTCATCAAAAGAAATTGAGGAACATTTTTGCACAACACGCGGAGTTTGTTGTTGTTTTGTCATAGTGTTAGTGGTGGGTGATTCCTGTTTGACACGTAATTGCAAACAGTAGCACAATTTCAAAGTTCGTGTCATATTCAATTAAAATGTCTGCGCTGTGCGATGTGTCACAAAATTTACCTGAAAATTTTAAATGATTGTTGTTGTTTTTGTAAACTTACCATAGATGGCTGGACTAGAGGTACTCCTCAAAAGAGGCGGTACACGGCTACTGGAGGCTTCTTCATCACTCATCGACTGACGTTGATTACTGTTGTAGTCCTTATGGGTAGCTGTTTTTTTTTTTTGGGAATAGAACAAAGTACATGGGTGAGTAATCTTCCAGTGAATGATATGAATATTGATTTTTGTTTAAAGATAAATCGTGGTGAGTTATTCAGAGACTCATTCATACAGAATGTCAATGAAAATGTTGATGTTTAAATTTCGTGTGAAAATTCATTCTAAATGCGTGCGCTTACAAAAAAGAATCATAAAGATAGAAGTGGATGAGTCAGACATTTTTTTTTCATATTCCAACAATATGTGCATGACAGACAACATTCTTTTCTAAAGAGCGACATTGTTGGTCTATTACAAGTAATTCTTTTTTTTCGAAAGGGGGACTTTGCCGGTTAATTGAAAAAAGATTCCAACCCTCGTTTCTCACATTAAGAAAAGCTAACCCTTGTTTTTGCTTCATATTGTTTCGATCTGGTGGTGTATTCCCTTGGGCATTGAAAAATGTAATCAAAACAACACAGGCATTTACATACGGGCTTGGATAAAGAATTTTAATTGTTAAAAAAAATAAATGAACATACACGAACATGACATAAATCGAGTTAGTCATAAAACAGATAGGCATAGGAACGTACCTTCATGAGCAACAAAATAACTTTTAACTGATAAGTCTTAATATCAGGGTCAATAAAGGTTCAAAGATTTTAGATTACAGACAAGAAAAAAAAGCATAATTGCGTCAAAAACGATTTTTATTTAATCTTGAAAACAAGAGATTAATTTTTTAAGTACTTGTTTTTCGTGTACAAGCGATTTTGCATTGAATCATGGCTTATTTTAAATTTTTATTTATTGATCAAGAACTGGATTTATAAAATTAAGAAGCATTGCCAGATAAGAAAGAATGGTTTTCGACGTTCCGAAATGTCACTGCATGAAGTGTTTTTGACAGGTAACAGCATTATGATAGCGCTATTCGATAGCTGTCAAATTCATTGTCAACGTTAACGGAAAATGATATTTTTGTAAATTGGACAGTAAAACAGAAGTTAACTAAGAGCCAGGGCTGTCAATGTCAAGTATTGAAGCTTTAAGGTGCATAAGCCTAACCAAGTACAAGTATTTACGAACTTCAGTTTCTAGGTGCTGGTACTCAGCTCGGTCCCTAGCTAGCTGTCTCCAGTTTTGCACTCCAAGTTGATTGAGGTACTCTTCCACTTGAGTGCGCCACCTGAGTCGCCGTCTTCCTCTCCTCCTACGTCTCTCGGGAATAGTGTCGAAGGCTTTCCGGGTCGGAGCATTGGTATCCATCCGCACTAAATGACCGAGCCATCTGAGTCTCTGGACCTTGACCCTTCTGGCTAGGTCCATGTCGTTGTACAACCCGTAATGTGCGCTGTTATATCTTCTTCGCCATTCCCCTTCAATGCACACGGGGCCGAAGATGACCCGAAGAACTTTCCTTTCGAAACAGATTACTTTCATCCGATTTTGTCAAGGTCCTTCCTTCAGCACCATACAGCAGGACTTGGATGATGAGGGCGTTGTACAATTTTACCTTAGTTGCTCAAAAGAGGGCTTTTCTACTCAATTGCTTTTTTAGCCCAAAGAAACAGCGATTAGCAAGAGTTATCCTTCACTTGATCTCAGCACTGGTGTTATCGCCCCTGTTTATATCGGAACCTAGGTAGACAAACTCCTCTACTACCTCGAAGTTGTATGCGTCTATTGTGACGTTCTGTCCTAGCCGACGGTGTTGGGTGTCCTTCTTCGAAGACAGCATATACTTCTTTTTTCCCTCATTTACCTCTTAACCCATTTTTTCTGCTTCTGTCTCACTTCTCACAAGGGCGCCATGGACATCACGCTGTGTTCTTCCCATTATATCAATATCATCGGCGTACGCGAGAAGTTGAACAGAGTTTTGAAAGATAGTGGCTCTGGTGTTGACGGTGGAGTTCTGCACTATCTTCTCAAGAATGATGTTAAAGAAATCGGACGACAGTGCATCGCCTTATCTGAATCCTTTTTTGACGTCGAGAGATTCCGTAAGCTCGTTGCCAACCTTGATGGAGCAGCGATAGTTCTTCATCGTCATTTAGCACAAGCAAACGAGCTTGGCAGGGAAGCCAATACTAGACATAGCTTTAAACAGTTCGTCTCTGTAGATGCTGACATACGCGGCCTTAAGATCGATGAAAAGGTGGTGGGTATCGATTTGGAGTTCATAGGTCTTTTCCAGGTCGATGGTTGACTTTCCTGGCCTGAAGCCACATTGATAAGGACCAATCAGATTGTTGACGAAAGGTTTCAGACGTTCACATATTCCGGCAGGGAGGATCTTATAAAGGCGATGCTAAGTAGACTGATTCCTCTGTAGTTGGCGCAGTTTAGAGGAACTCCTTTTTCAGGATCGGGCAAACAATGCTGAGATTACATTCATCGGGCATGCATTCCTCTGACCATATCTTATAGATGATTTGGTGCATGCTCCTGATGATATTGGTACTTGATTTTGTTTAAGTACCTACCGAAATACATGCACCAGTACCAATACTCTTATACTTCTACTTGAACTGCTCCGTTGGCAACACTTCACTTTGCATCAACTTACACGTCACGTAAAACAGATTTACACGATAAAAACATGTTTGTTCTCTCTTCAGAAAAATTATAATTTAACTGCTGACTTGCTGACGTCATGACAAAAAGTAAATTTATTCAACATCCAAAAGTAACAACCTTACAATAATTATTATTTTTATTGATAAGAAAGAGAAAAACAATTTGTTTGTATGATTGTGTGGGTGTGTAAAGTCTACAAATGTGGAGATACTTGTTATTCCGTCCAAGTCATTTCCTCAATTTTATAAACACAATTTTTTTTATCATTCAAAATTTTGATAAAACTTCTTCAATGATCGCATTTTACAGGTAAGCTAGAAACACTTCTGGGTCGACATACATACAATATGCATTGTTACAGTTATGACTGAGCTGTCATTAATTTTTGTTTTAACCGATCAAGTTGTTCTTTTGAACAAAAGCAATCACTAGTTAGTTTAACTTTATCTGTTGAGGTATGATAAGATTAGAAAATGATTTTAAACTGGCTGCAGTCGGTTTTATTTGGCTTCAAGCAACGTAAAGTGAGTCGACAAAATTTAGTTAAAATTGGCACTTTTTCAACGTAAGGTTAAAAATTTCAAAAGTTGTTTTTCTTTAAATTTTTTGATAAGCTCTTGTCCATTTGACTTGTGGAGGCAGTGAATATTGTAGCCAATCAGAAAAGTGTCATCTGTCATGAGCTTTTTAAATGTCAAAACATGGTTTGACGTAATGAATGATAAGAAGTTGTAAACGTCAATTGTTTGAACTCTGTGGGAGAAGTTTTTATAGCACAAGACAAGCATGGTATTGGTTCAATGCGAATGCGTTAAGTTGTTAAATCTGACCGGACATCCGGCGAAGAAGGGTTTAAATTCCTTTTGTAGAAATAATTCAAACAGAAAATTACGACTCTCTAAGTCTCTGTTTGACTCAACACTTAACTATTCAAAACGTCAGCCATTTCTCACGCAATTAAAAACATCATAATATTCTGTTTGTTTTTGAATAAACTTTGGGACTTGAATATTATTATTTATAAGTGCGGAAATCATTGCCTTACAACGAAAGATTTGTTTGTTGTTTGTTAAAATTTCCAATGGAATGAAAGTCCACTTACATGGTGTTTGACTCATTTGTTTATTGTTTATACAAGTTTACGACTTTGGTTTTAATATGCTTTGAAACAGTATGAAATAAGTTCTGTTCCGGGCTTGTTGACCTTATTGTGCGTATGCAAAGTGATAATTATGATTTGATATGAATCGCAATAAAAAGAGAATGTTATGGATATGTCAGAAACGATTTCTGGTTCTTGATAAAGTAAATGTCTAGTTGACTGGTTTGAAATTGAAATAAATTCTTGCAAGGTTGCATTGTTTTAGATGGAATATCTAGAAAAAGAAAGTCTTTTCAAATAACATTGAAAATAATCTTTGTTGACAGATGTCAAGCTGACATTTAATGTTCGAAACTATCAACAAACCCGTAACTTTGACAACAGATGTTTAAACATTGTTTGATTACTTTTTTTTGTTAACATTTCTAAACAGCTATTTTATGAGTGCGATAGGTTCTTATATCCAGATACTAGTATTTGATTTTTAAGACAAAATTTGACGTATGTTCAATTAAGTATTAAGAAGGCAGTAATCATTGCCAATTCAAACCACGTTCCCTTTTTTTTAACCACCGATTATCTGTCATCGATAAAGAATGTTAAGAAATTCGAAATTGGCACGTTTGTTAATTGTTCTGCTAAAGAGATTATCGTCAAAAATAATTTATCTCTCTGCAAAATCATATCGAATCTGACGCTCAGCAGCTGATTCGTTGCAAGTGTTTAACGTTTTTTTTTTTTTTTTGAAAAGAATAAATAAAAGAAAGAATTTGTAGTCACGTTATTTAAGAAAACGTGCGCAATATTTAGCTTCTCGTTAAGGTGCAAACAAAATAAACTAATTGATAAGAGAAACAATAAATACACAAAAGATATAATCAAGATTGATAATTTGTACATTTGTGTTCTTCAGTTGATTAAGAAGTCAAATGTTATTGGAGAAAAGTTCAACCAATTCGGACTACATTAGGCAAAATATAAAGTGGCGCCCAACATAAGACTTCGGTTTTTATGGAACTTTTTTTTATAATTTGCAACCACTCAAGCGATTTTGTATACCCTTTTTATGCCAGAGATACAGTGAGTGCATTAGGAAGAAAGGAAGGGGTAGGAAAGGAGGTGTCGGTGTACATTGGTCTTGAATTCTTGAACATTGTAATGACTGGGAAAGACAAAGGGTGGCAGCGAGTTCCACATTCGCCTAGTACGGCTAAAAAATAATTCTCTATACTTGAGAGTACGTCCGAAGTTGGGCTCGAGGGTAAACTGATGGGCATTCTTGGAATCGCGGGTATTACGGTTGAATTGTTTAAGGGGAGGAATGCAACTGGCTATTTCTCTAGGGTACTTACCGTAGAAGTAACGATAAAACAGAGAGAGACATGAAACTTTACGACGGTGGTCTTAAGGAGAGAATGAATCAGTGATGTCGCTATCACCGATCACTCTTCTTTGTATACCATCCAAGAGGGTTTAGAAGTTACTGGAGCACCAGCCTAAAGATGGGAATTGTACTCAAGCTTTGGACGGATATAAGTCTTGTAGATAATAGCCAGATCAGACGGGGAGACAATTTTCTTGTACCGTCTTAAGAAACCCAAACATCTTGCGACATTTTTCTCGATATCGCGTATGTGCTCGTTCCACGAGAGGTGGTCAGTGATGCACATACCGAGAATCTAGAGATGTTCGGTCTCATTGATGCAAGTGCCAATCATGGACAGTGGCAGGAGGGGGGGGGGGTAAATATCGCTTCAACTATAGAAGACAGCATTGGGTTTTCAAAGCATTAAAATCTAATTTTTTAAATTCCCCATTGCACAATGCTGCTTAGGTCAGAGTTTAATGAGCTTATCATATTTTGCCGTTGCAGTTTCACATCCGATGAGGAGGCATGTGAGTCTGAAAAGGAATATGAGAGGGTACTATCGTCAGCGAAACAATTTATTGGACTAGAGGTAATTTTTTACTATTTATGGACTAAACTAAACCATTTTGATAAGGTCGCCAAGAATTCGATAGAGTAGGTAGTTCGATGAGCCATCAAACCCAAAAAATTTAGGTCTTTATGTTGATAACAGTGAATTGTAGCAGATTTTTATCTGTAAAGCTGTCAGTTACAGTCATTGGAATTATGTTTATTTTATCAGAAAAAGTGGCGCCCAACGTACTACAGTCGATACATTGATAACACCTACGTAAGTGCCAAGTAAAAACAAAATGACAAGTGTGCTTGGCAACGAAAACTGTAATTTATTACAGCTAACGGTTTCTCTTCGATAAAACCTTTCTAGATCAATAGGTAGTGATCAAACAAATCAAAATGTCTGTTTGGTAACCCTTTCCACACTTCATATTTCTATACATTTATTTCAACAGTTCTCTCATATGTTGTTGTTGTTAATTTTTACACATTCTGTTAAATAAAACAGAGAGCTGGCGAAATCTATTCAAAAGTACGAGTATTTTTTATTATTTATTTTTTGTTGTTCAAATAAAAAAAAAAAAATTGTTTGCAGTATGTAATCTCTTCGTTCATTTATCGTTGATCTAACCATCTCTCTCTTCCTGCCATTGATATTCCTATCCACCGATCCCGTCCCGTCTCTGCTCTTCGTTCAAATAGCAGCAGAGCGAAATTGCGCCCGTTCAAGTGTGTTGTCGTTGTCGCTGTCGTCGACGAGACGACGACGACAACGGCGAAGTGATGAGTAATCATCAAGAAGTGGAGTAGAAATAAAAATATAAAACAACAAGAAACAAAATAGCAACAAATAATAAATATGTAGAACTGAATACGATATCTCTCTCTAATCAAAAACTCAATTAAGGCGTCTCTATTATGTTATTTAGCATAAATTTAAATCAATTTAGTAACATAAAGGCAGTTTATATCTAAACGAAAATATGCAGGTACTTACGGATTATACTAACAGGCCTAAACCTGAGAACTAGGCAAGGCGATTCTCGTTTAATCCTCATTTTCATTTCACTTGTATGAGTCACAGCTAAGCAGTGATTTTGTTCCTTAAATCTTTTCTTTTCTTTTTTTTATATTAAGTTAAATAAAAATTATTCAACTTAATTATTCACTACCACAGGCACTGGCACTTGTTGTACGAGTCGAATGGCATTTGTGTTGGTGGTTAGACTCGATTTACACGATGATTGATATTACAATTCAAGTTGTTTAAAATTCCACAAAAAAGCAATAATTTTCTTGAATACAAATTCTTTCAAGAAAATCCACTAAAATGGTTCTATGAAAACTCTTGTTTTTCCTTTTTTTTCTTAAGCAGTAGCGGCGGCGGCGGCGGGCGGGCTAGTTTTAGTTTATAAGCACAAGTTAGAGAGAAAAAAAAATGAACGACAAGAGGTGAAATCGTTGCAAGGCGAAATATGCAGGCACTTCTGGTTTTGTTTTGGGTATTTTCTTTTTTTCTTTTTCTTTTTGATTGCGCTAAGGTAAGAGCTAGAGCGGGGGAACCCGGGGCCACATAAAATAACTTAGATTTTCTCTTTAAAATCAGTCGAGAAAACACTGGTAAATATATTTTATTTTCTTCAAGTTAAAGAACACTAAATTGCTAGTAATTTATTTAATTTCTTTTAAATTTTTCAATTCCTTTGCGGTTACGTCGTCGTCGTCGTTCGTGAATATAATAGTGTTGCCAAGTCGAAGGCAACAGACACAGTGGTATTAATTTATTTTGTATAAACACGAGCAACACTCCGTAGAAACTTGTTCACTCGATTACGGTCGACACACAAGTGCTGGTGTTGCAGTAAACGAAATATGAAAAACGTATGCGAACGAGACGAGTTTGAGACTTGGATTCGACAGCACGACGATTTCGAGTTTTTCGTTTCTTCGCCGCCGCCGATTTGCACGTCACGAAAAAACGAAACGAACGAAGCCCTCCTCATCGAGTCGAGTAGATTCTGGTTCTTTGTCGAAGGTGTGTGAGTGTTTGTGGGGTGGGTGTGTGCGTGTAGTACAGTGGTGATGAGTGATTTTGTTGTGGAAACAAATTTATTTAATCAACAGGCAAAAGGCCATAACGAATAATGTTGAGATTGAGAATTTGGCGGAAGGTATGCATCATTTTTCGCTAATTTTTTGACAGATGTCATCATCAAAAACAAAATTGTTCATATAAGTCTGACAATTTTATCGAGACTCGATAAAAACTCTACAATGTTTAATTCTCAAACGATACGTGACCTAATGAATGTCATCATCTCGAAGTCGCTACTCGCTTGTTCACGTGAACGGTTATTCGGCTCCTGGTGTACCCCAAGGGTCCCTGTTGTAACCGACTTACTTACTTACTTACTTATGGTGGCGCTACAGTCCAGGTCGGACCAGGGACTCACCCAACTAACTTCTCCAGCCAGCTCGGTCCCTGGCTAACTGTCTCCAGTTTCACACGCCAAGTTGGTTCAGGTCATCTACCACCTGTGTGCTCCACCGGGTAGTCGCGGTCCTCCTCCTCTGCGACATCCTTCCGGGTTGGATTCGAAGACACTAATGGCCGAAGCATTATATTCCATTCGCTCAACATGACCCAACCATCTAAGTCGTTTAACCTTTACTTTTCTGGCTAGATCAGTGTCGTTGTACACCTCGTAAAGTTTTTGGTTGAATCTTCGTCTCCATTCTCCATTAATGCAGACTGGACCAAAAATCACTTTTTTTCAATTTTTCTCTCAAAGCATCCCAAAGCGTTTTCATCAGATGTTGTCACAGTCCATGTCTCTGCATCATACATGAGGATAGGGATAATGAGGGTTTTGTAGAGTGTCACTTTAGTTGCTCGGGAGAGGACTTTACTACTCAATTGCTTTCTAAGTCCAAAGAAGCAGCGATTGACAAGAGTGATTCTTCGTTTGATTTCAGCGCTGGTGTTGTTATCTGAGTTGAAAGCGGACCCCAGGTAGACAAAGTCCTAAACTACCTCAAATTAAATCTGTCTATTTTGAGGTTTGCTCCATGATTTCGATGTTGGTAGTCCTTTTTTGTACACGGCATTAGCTTGGTCTTGTCCTCGTTAACCGCTAGACCCATTTTCCTGGCCTCCGTCTCAAGGCTAACAAACGCTCCACTGACATCACGCTGTGTTCTTCCAATTATATTTTTTCCGACCATGATGGAACAGCGTGAGTTTTCCATTGTCATCTTACACAGACGGATGAGTTTTTCTGGGATGCCAAAACTAGACATTGCTCTATAAAGTTGGTCTCTAGATAGATGCTGTCATACGCGGCCTTGAAATCCACGAAAAGGTGGTAGGTATCTATTTGAAGTTCCTGGGTCTTCTCCAAGATCTGCCGTATGGTGAATATTTGATCAATGGTGGACTTTCCAGGTCACACTAATAAGGATCTCCCAGATTGTTGACGAAGAGGTTCAAACGTTCACACAGCACGGCAGACAAGATCTTGTAGCCGATGTTAAGGAGACTTGTACCTCTGTAGTTGGTGCAGTTTAAGGGATCCCTCTTCCATTCATCGGACATGCTTTCCTCCGACTAAATTTTGCAGATGAGCTGGTGCATGCACCTAACCAAATCATCTCCAGCTGCTTTGTACAGTTAGGCGGCTAGCCGTCTGCTCCAGCGGCTTTGTTCGACTTAAGTTTAGATATCGCTATCTTCACTTCGTCCATGTCGGGTGGGTGGAATTGTTGGCCTTCTACACCCAAATTGAATGTTTCTGTATTGCTGACGGAGTTTTGGTCGCAACCGGCACCCTTTCTTATTTGCATTAATATTTTCCTGTTAGAAACTGGGGCCTGATTATGGGATTTGTGGTGAATCATTTTGCTAGCGATTTTACATTTTTCAATTATTGCTTTCGCTTTCACCTTCTTCGTTTTGAATTCGACCAATTAGCGAATTCGACGGCGAATTTGAAATGCCATAATGTTTGTTGGCGAGTTGAAATTTGACAGATTTTTATTGGCGGATTCACAGGCGAAAAAGTGTTTATTATTATTAACTAGAATATTGGAAGAAATAGTCAAACCAAAAGTGTCAAATTACTGGAATATTGGAAGAATTTTGTTAGCTCCGCCGCGAATTCGTTAATTGGGAAATACGACGCGAGTCGAACTTGAAACGTCGAATTAAAAACGATCCGCCGCGAATCCCATAATCAGGCCCATGTGCTCACACCAAGGAACCACCTCTTGTAATTACAACGAGGTAATTAACTGGAATATTGGAAGAAATAGTCAACACAAAAGTGTCAAATCACTGGAATATTGGAAGTATTTTTTTCGCTCCGCCGCGATTTCGTTAATTGTGAAATACGACGCGAGTTAAATGTGAAACGTCGAATTGAAAACGATTCGCCCCGAATCCCATAATCAGGCCCATGTGCTCACCCCAAAGAACCACCTCTTGTAATTACAACGGGGTGTCGCCAAAGTCCCACTAGATGTTTTGGTTTTCTAAGGCTACAAATTATTACGCTGGGCTTGACTTAAGCGCCATATTCAAAACAGAACGTTTGAGATGATTCTACAATTTTAGAGCTATTATCGTCGCTTGAGTACTGAATTAATTTCTTACGAAGTACCCTCTTTAACCGATATTTCAGCGGAATAGGTTCTAGTTTCTAGTGAAATAGCCAGTTAAATAAATAGAGCGGTACAGCTCTTGTAGAGCCAAGGTCTAAGTGGCTTACTCTCATCAATAATTCTCTGAGTGCGTGTGAAGAAATAAGGGAACCTACAATTTAACGCCGATTCCGAACGGCAATGTTAAGAAACACTTTTTTCATGAGAGATTGATTGATTGGAAGTTTTAACAATTCTCAACAAGCGGCAGTATCCGTGAACGATGAAATAAACACTTTATGGGTAGGAACCTAACCCACAACGTTCTGCTTAGCAGCAATGCAAATAACCACTAAGATACGAACACTACGAAATAGCCAGCCAGTTTTGAGCCATTGGCCTCATAAAACCATAACCCAATTAGTTCAATTTTTTTTCAGGTTTATAAGCAAACAACTCCACTGTAAAATTATGCCCGTGTTGCCGGATGAAGGAAGAAATTGAATTTTTTCTCGTATCTGTGTATCTGGTATTTTTCACAGGTTGAGTCATCATCAACTACGTTACTTCTCTACATTGCCTTGCTATGAAATTCAGATCTTTTGATAGAGTTTCTCGTTCTCAAAATCTCACTCTCTCTTTCGTACTCACACGTCGAATGTCATTTGCGGATTGTGGTGCGGCGTGTGTATTTCTGTTTTTTGTATTTTTGGAAGAGGGTTGTTAGGGGGTGAAGTGAGTCATGAATCCATCGATGCCGTCTGTTTTTGTAGTAATTTAACATTACCAAGCAGCGCAGTTAGGTATACACTCCAGCCAGCCTATGTGGAATCGTTGTGACAATGATGGCAGCACTGCCAGATGGAAACCAATGTGTTGAGTGTTGGGTAAACGAGCTCATAGGTAACACTGCAGTTGTTTTTCTTTTTTTGAATTAAGGTCCACGCTCCACGCCACGGAAGAGAAAGAATTGGATACTCGCAGACCAAAGACGCATACCCATGGATTTCGGTGAGGCGTGCAGGATTTTTTGAGGTGAACCACTTTTTTAGGGCTGCCAGAGACTGTTTCTGATTGGAATGTCTTCTACACAGTTACAAAAAAAACAAACCGTTGTTGTTGATGTAAGTAAACAACTCGCATGCTAATGAGAAAATCTATAACAATAATAACAAAGCAAAAATTAGATTGCCAATTGGTATGAACAGCAAATTCAATTCAATTGTGGACTACTTCGCGTTTCTAGTTGATATCAGTAAGCTAGATAGGTTAGAATTATCAAGGTGATTCAATATTTAAATGACGATGATTAGCGACGACGAGATGCTTTCGCAGTAGGTAGCCTTGAAAAGTTGATGATGGCTCGAATGTTAAACTAATAGATGAATCATGGGTCGCATTCTCAAAGTAGGTACGTAGATACTAAAATGTTCTTGGTCATAGTCTGTAGCATCTTGGTCTCAATTTTGGTATATATTTGCATTAAATTTTTAAATTTGACAGCATTGCTAGACTGGATAGTATATTTTCGCGTTTTGTTGAATCAAAAACAAACTTTTAACCTCAGTTTTATCCACATCGAGCAGATAGCGAAAGAAGAAATAACGAAGAACATGATGGTTCCGTATCTATGCGGAAGACATTTTTTTTTTTTTTTATAATCAACGCGCACTCAGGGGCTTTTTTAATTACCCTTTATATGCCAAAAGCGCAGTACGAGTATTAGGGAAAGGTTAGAGGATGTAAAAGCAGTAAGGAGATATCGGTGAACATTGGTTTTGAATTCTTGAATACTGTAATGGCTGGTCTGGAGAAGACAGAGTGTGGAAGCGAGTTCCACATTCGCGTAGTACGGCTAAAGAACGATTCACTGTACATGACAGGAAGCCCGAAGTTGGGTTCAAGGGTGAACTGATGCGCATTCCTGGAGGCGCGGGTATTACGGTGGAATATCTTAAGGGGAGGAATGTAACTGGCAATTTCACTAGAGCATATACCGATAAAGTAACGGTAAAATAGGGTGAGATAGCCTGAACCTTCAATAATTATCTTGCGTGAGTAGTTGTAGACGATATATCACTATGGAAGAAGAAATACTCTGGACGGTTGATCAAAGCTAACAGAACCTTCTTTGGTCTTGCAAGAGGAAATACAAAATAATTACCGTTTCATTGAATCTGCTACTGTATAATATGAAAGTCTTACCAGTACTCCACAAGGAGTCTATAGACGCACTCTGAAATACTAGCCGCGTTCAAGAAAAGTCTTACGAAGAATATTTGGCCGTCGGAAATCCAGAAAAGGGTAAATAACTTGTGTAGTAGTAAGGAATTCTACTTGCAGTATCTTATGCCTCTAACGAAACTGGAAGTCGGCTTGGAGTAATTTTGAACCCTACAAAAGATAAGGATCGGAATGTTCCAACACAGTGCTGTATGGCTGAAATAGAGAGACTATATTTATGGTGAATATTTACCTCTTTAACCCCATCTTCCAGAAAATATGCGAAAATAACCGCAGTCTAACCCGCCATACTATTTTGTTGCGGTGACCAACAAAAAGCAATGTTTCACCAGATACACAAGAACAACATTAAACTTTATCGTCGATATAATTCACACCGTATTTTTTATGCAAAAATATTTAAGAGAGTGAAATTTCGGCTTCAGATCGAAGCCCATCCGTACCCAACCGTATTAATAATATAGTAATCTGATGCTTTCCCACCATTGTAAACATTTTAAGGTGAAAACAGTTGTTCGTCTTGGTGTATTTAACAAATCCACCCAGCTCTTAGGCTATGCGGAAGACATAGACATCATCGTTTGATCCAAGAGAGCTGTGGTTGAGGCATTCACAGCGATTGAAGAACAGGCAAAATTCGTTGGTCTTGAGGTGAATGAGGACAAAACAAAGTACATGCTATCAACAAACAAAGCAACATCTGTCCACCGCCTAGGACAAAACGTCACTGTTGGTAGTAGCAATTTCAAGATAGTTAGGGAGTTCACCTACCTTGGAACAAACATCAATCCCACAAATGACACCTTAGTGGATATCCGAAGAAGAATCACCCTAGCGAACCGCTGCTGCTTCAGTTTGGCAAAACAACTGGGTTCCAAACTCCTCACCCAAAAGACAAAGGGGCATATGCATATAAATCTAGTATTTACTAGTAGTAAGTACTTCAAGTAAATACTAGATCAACAAGTAAAAGCTCAGATTTGAAGTATTTACTTCATTTGGTATGCATAAAAAAGTAAATGCTAGCTAGCATTTACTAGTAGTAAATACTAGATTCATCCAATTTAAAAATAATATAAATCGGAATACTGGACTTGCAAAGTAACGAGAAAATTTCTAAAAGGGTGAAATATCTATAGGAAACTTTATCCAAACTGAAGCTTTCTTAACAATCCATTTTGCAACAAAATGAACAACTCGGCAAACAGTACTTTGGTGAAATCTTATGTCTTCACCGACGCACGCCAACCTGAAAGCCTGGATCGCCAATATACCTCAAAAAGATCCTCATTTTTTTTTTTGTTCTGGGGACGAAGCTTCTCCTCTTTTTTCAGTTTCGGTTCCTTAAATTTTATGGAAAATAAAGATAAATGTTTTGTATGAATACCTAGTTATAAAACTCATTTTTACCAATAAAATGTTGGCTAAGCCATTCAACATTTTCTTTTTCAAAGCGGTAAAGGATTTTGAAATTATTTGTAGCTGGAGATCTTCGTTCCTTGTAAATTTTTTCTGTATTCATGTCTAAAAACCCGGCCATTTCACAAGAATATTGAACCGATCTCCTTAAGAGTTGATTTGCAATTGAAAATGTTCGTTTCAAACACCTAAAAGTATTTACTAGCAAATGTTCAAGCTGCTCTTTAGCACCTTGTAAAAATTGAAGTAAATACTAGTAGTAAAAGGTTTTTATGCATATCATTTTAAGTATTTACTACCAAAATTCATCCGTACCTAGTAAAAACTTTTCCTTCTAGTAAAAGCTTTTATTCAAGTATTTACTTGAAGTTTATGCATACGAAAAAAGTAAATACTATCAAAATTGACTAGTAAAAGCATTTACTACCGTTAATGCATATGGCTCAAAGTGTCTGCTATACAAAACTTTGATTATACCAGTCTTACTCTACGGCGGCGCCGAGTGCTGGACGATAAGTAAAAAAGTGGAATTGATACTGAGCACTTTCGAAAAATTTTTGGTCCCGTACACGACGATGGCGAATGAAGAAGAAGGTTCAACCGAGAACTGTACAAGCTGTACCAAGATGTGGATGTAGTCCAGAAAGCCAAGAAAAGACGACTACATTGGCTCGGCCACATCGAGCGAATGGACGTCAACGCTCCAGCCAAGAAAGTCTTCTCATCTCAATCTCCAGGTTCGAGACGACAAGGAAGACCGAACCTACTGAGCGCTTGGTTTCGGCGACCGGAGAGTGCATGCGAGGGACCGTTTGCGATGGAAGGCTGCAATATCTAAGGCTGAGATCCTTCATGGATTGTGAGCTGAACAAGTAACTTAAGCAAGGATAGGGTTTTCCAATAAGTGGTGTTATTTTGAATAGCCCACTTTTTCGGTAGCCGTCACTTTTGAAGCTGTCATTTTTTGACATTTGACAAGTAGAAACTACTCCATTAATAAAAATGGAACGATGGACGCTTCAACAACGCATTGAAATTATTAAAATTCTGTACAAAATGGTGAAAATTTGGCTGAGACGGTTCGTAAAACTAAACATTTATGGGTCTCTCGAAGAGGTTATCACAATTGGCCACCGAGATCTTGTGATTTAACACCTCACGATGGATTATGGTTATGAAAAATTTCATGAAAAGGATATGATCCTGTAAGCGTGGTCATGGCGGCCATTTGGCTGATGTTATGTTCCATTATTAACGGCATACCTTCCACTTTATAATGAAATAAACATCCGATCATTTTTCCCAAAAAATGATTATTTTTGAATATTAAAGTAACACCTCTTATTGGAAAATCCTTTACTAAACCAAATATCAAATCTCTATACATATAAAAATGGATGTGTGTTTGTATGTATGTCTCTTATAGACTCCGAAGTGGCCCACAGATATTTCATGGTTGATATTGTTGTATTCAGTGATGATTTCTGTGAAAAAAAAATGGAAAAACGTCATGAAAGAGTGGGAAAACTGGAAAAATCAAACAAAGATCGGAAATTAGGTTTTTTTGCTTGGAATTATTTGGTTCAAAATGGGTTTTTGAATCGAAAAATTTAAAGTTCTTGATAAAAACTCGGAAAACTCATTGGTTTTCAAATGGAAAATTGCATGAAATTGGGGATGCATTGGTTTTCAAGTGGAAAACAGGAAAATTTCAAATGGAAAACTGGAAAATTTCAAACTGGGAACTGGAAAGCAAGAAATAGTAAAAAAAAATGGAAAAATGAAAAATTTGAAATGCAAAAAAAAATTGACTAAACAAATATCTTGAAATCACTCTTAAAAAACGAAATGCATTAGTTTTTTTTTTTTCATGTCGCTTATTTCGTTTAAGATGGATCGATACGAATTAAAAAAAAAATGCAAACGATAAAAAAATTTGAGGTCAATTTAGCAAATTAAAGTGAGATACAACAAAATTTGAAACGCCTCAAGGCATTCACAATTATATACTTTTTAAGAGCTCTATCACTTCCTACTCAGTTTTCATGAAAATTTCGACGTTTATTATTGTTTGTACATTGATGCACCAAATCCTGAGTGATGTACATGAGATATGGCCAGAATAGTGGGTAGTAGGGTGGTGGTTTAGTAGGTATTGGGTAGCAGAGTGAATCTTTGCGGGTTGTGGGTAATAAGTAGTGGGTTTCTGGCTAATGGTGTAGCTAATGCCGATGTTTCATTTTGAATATGAACATACAAAGATTCGTTAATACTTAAAACGATCTTTGCCTTCGCTTTCCTCAACTTGCCTTTGTTTTTTTCTGAACCAGGTTCAACAATACAATCTTGAAGGTCATTTAATTCAAGAATATGTTGAATTGTGAATTTCCATGTATGATAATTTTCGTTTCCACGCAATTTTTCAATTCCAATCCCTAGATCATTGGAAGCCATCTTAAAGCAAAAATCAATATACCTACTAATCCAATTCAAAGCAAAATTTGACCCAAAGACTTCTTAAGAGTTTTCCTCTTCAACTTAATTTATTCAAAATTCTTCAATCAACAGATTTTTCAATTTATTCAAGTTAAAGCTCTCCTGGGCCAATTACCTCTTGGAAAAATATAAAACACGGTTTTATATTATAATGTTTATTGATAACAAGTTGGAAAAAGAGTAAACAATATTTATAAAAACATATAAAGCTTAAATCAAAGTTTATAAGCTACAAACAAAATAACAAAGTAGAAATTCAAGCAGTATTATTTCAAAATTTCCTCTTCCTCCATCTTGATGGGATGGAAATCTGAAAAATATTACCGAATACCATTTTTGGGGTAATAGGGTCTAAACGATCTGGAGTAGAACTCAGACTGTCTAAAATCGTAGTATGGCCAGTGCTGGTTACTGATCCATTGGTCGCTCTACGCCCGCCGCCAAACGCATGAATCTGCCACCATGTTGGAGAATATCAAAAGGTGTTAGTTAGGTGTTGTATACAATGGAAAAAATCGAAAATTTCAATTTGCTCATTCAGGGGGCGTGGTACCCTCCCACTTTCTTAAAATAGTTGTAGGATGTTGAAATTTGGAATTCTTGAAAGGCTGAATAACATGAAAAAAATGAGAAAAAAAATCTATTTCCATTTAGGGGCGTGGTATCCACCCACATTAGCGTGGTTGCCGCCTTATAATAAATGGTGGTAGGATGTTGAAATTTAGAATTCTGGTTTGCTTAAGATCATAACACTCCCACGAGCCACCAAAAGTAATAAGATCTAAAAGAACGCCAAGTTCTTTCACGTTGAATATTTTAAATCATAGAAAATACAACAATATTAAGAGAAAATAGAAAATAGTTTGGATGAACATTTACTTTCACTTATGCTTTTAAAACACTGTTGTCAACTGGCAATAAAGGGAAGCATGCCAAAGGCTTAAGCAAATTCCAAATCAAAACCGAAATACGGATAGTCAGGCTGCTATTCAAGCGATTGGCTCGTCCTCATCATCATCTTTACTAGTCGAACAATACAAAAGTGAGGTTTGGAGCATGAACATTGACCATTTGAATCAGTGTCACTCTTATCTGATTTCCGAGTCATAGTGGTTTTGAGGGTAATAAGCAGGTAATGATCAGCCCTTCATAGCTCAACCAAATTGGGAAAAAATTGTTTTTTTTTTGTTTTTTAATAATAATTTTAAGGGTAATTTGTAGTTGCCGATGAAATAAAATTGGTATTTTTTTTTACACTATCAGATAAAGTCGAAGAGAGCTTAAAGCAAGCCACATCTAACGAACATTAGTCTTTAACCCAGAAAACTGTGATAACAGACCGGCTCATCACTTAGTGCAGTTACCCAGCAAACATTTTTGCGAATGTTCAGATTTTGTTCACAAAAAATGAAGAACAATTTTCATAAAACGTTCAGTTTTGTGAATGAATTATAAATGTACCGAAAGATCCTTCACATTTTTACGGGGGACATGGTGAGAGATTTGATAAATAAGGGCAAACAAAAAAATCCTCATAAGGATACACAAAGATTCGAAAAAATGAAACAAAACGAAAAAACAATATGCATTTTTCATTCTTTTTTCTTCTCAAATATGAGTTGAGTGTATACAAGATCTTGTTGGTGAATCTTTCTATGCAAAAGTTTTTTTTTTTTGTCCTTTATTTATTCTTCTTACATAGCAAACGTTTGTGCATTATCAGTTTTCGCTCATTTTCTTGAATGATTTTTTTGTTCACCCTTATTTATTTTCCTTACAAAGGAGTAAGGATAACGGGTCATTGTCGCGACAAAAGTTTCGTTTATCGTTTTGAACGTGAAATCGTGAATTATCATTTGGCAAAAGTTTTTGGTGTGGTCAGAGCTAAATGACAAACAGTGCAGAAAACTAGTGAAAAACAAAAAAATTAAAAAACGCAAACTTTGGTGATTAATAATTATTGATAACTAAATAAATACAAAAAAATATTAAATAAGTGGCAGCAAGTAGTTACTATTAAAATATTCTTCATTTAAATGAACGTATATAATGTTCTATATATTCATTTAAATGATTACTTCTTGAACCTTTTTTGAATCATAAAAATGATTCCAATATATACCTTCATTTTAATTAATCATATTGGAATCATTTTTATGATTCAGAAAAGGTTCATGAAGTAATCATTTAAATGAATATATAGAACATTATATACGTTCATTTATATGAAGATTTTTAAAATCCTAAATGATTCCCTTTAATGATTCAAATCGGTGTCTAAGAGCCCAGGTAAAAGAACTCAAAATGATTCTTTTCTGTATTCTTTTTCGGTCGATTTGTTCACTTTTTTGATTTTATTGTGATTCATTTCTGAATGAAAATGTTTGCTGGGTAGTTTTTAGTAGGCAATCTAAAACAAACGAACACTTACACAAGAAATGACAAAATTATACAAATACAAACAAATAAAAACCAATACATGATAAGACAACAATTAAAACAATTAAGAGCGTGCAACACTGGTTTTAAGCACAGTCTTTAATTTATTCTTATTAATATGAAAGTCAAATAAACAAACATAAACATATTAAAACAGTAAAGAACACATTCACAAGCAAACAAAATCTAACGGATGATTTTTGATGGGTCGTTTGTAAAAGTAAGTCTTTACTTAGTGTTATTTTAGTTTTTTCACTTGTTTAGCTGGCTTTTTCTTATGTCTTT
>CAKKXW010000003.1:81662215-81672757 GCA_920937365.1 Sphaerophoria rueppellii
GAGAGAAACTAGCTTTACTTCATTAGCTACGGAAAGTGGAATTTACTTGGTGTTACAGAAGAAAGCTCTAATTGCCTATCTAAAAAAGGGTCTATTCGAAATTTGCAAACTTCGCAGCTTTTAACGTCAGCTTTTAGAACAGATACAAGGTAAACTTTGGGGTAAAACTTTATATGAACTAAATCGGTTTTCTGTATGTGTGTTCGTATGTGCGTATGTGCGGTTTTGAGCGAAATCCGTTTAACGGTTTTTAATGGGAATCAAAAAACTAAGACAGTCATAATATAATGAAAATTATGAACATTTCTTCAAACATTTCAATTATTTATTTTATTATTAAAACTGGTATATTTCAAAATGGGGTTTCAAATGGAACATAGACAAGATTTTCGACTGCAATTTTCGACGCTTCAAACGTTTAAAGCTTATCTGGGAAAAAATCTATCCGTTAATCTCGAAAGAAGACATTGTGGTTCATTTAAGGTGAAAGGCATCGATTACTTCATTTCGATCAAAGAGAGTCCCTGTTTAGTCTTTTCTAATGGATGACTGTTTCCTCAACGTTAACCCTGATTTCAATACGATAACTTTAAAAAGTAATTTCATCTTCAAAACGAATCCGAATAGGTGGAAAGAGATTTTTAGTTTTTTGAGGATTTATTATTTCAACGTCATTGATACCGAACAAACAGGGGAAAACTTGAGAGGTTTTGTAACTTTTCGTAAACTCAATTATAAGCTTCTAAGCCTCCGAACTCCTACATGAAAAGTCTATAAGCCCAAGTAAGGCTGGGAAAAACATGCCTACGAGTATTTAAAAAATGCCAGTTGCAGAAGCTAAAGCTGTATGAAATAAGAAGATGCTTTGAAGGTATTAATAACAAGGAAATTATCATGACATTGTGAAGCTTAAACAACTCGAAAGAAGATATTTTTCTCGATATTTCTCTCTCTTTATCTAATACATAAAATTCCTCTGAAACGGCTTGACCGATTTTGATGAAATTTCGTTTTTATATTCATTAGATATGAGACATCAAGTTCATAACTAATTTTTACACACACAAGTGTTCAGGGTGGTTCACCCAAACATTTTTGTGTATTTTTGTTATTTTTTTATGGTGTGGAATTTAAAAATACATTTACTCCTAAATTTTGACCCTCCTACCACAGACCCCTATGAAATTGCAGTGATGATGCAAATTAGCACAATTCCGAATATGTAATTATGAAAAAAATACTGAGAATAAGTCTCTACCTGTAGATTACAGGAAACAATCATAATGAGAATTCTGTAAATACATATGACATAGATGTGTCATATCTATGTTTGAGGTAACTTTTTAATATTTTACTCAATTTGAAAGATGGCCAATATATCAACGTGCTTAGTAGCAATACAATCATTTTTTTTAAATAATTTGAAGTGAACAGTCAACTGGTTTTTAAATTATTTAAGAAAATATGGAAAAATAGGCAAACATGTCAAAAATAGGGCATTCCCAACCCTAATCTCCGAAACTAATGGACCTAAGATTCTGAAAAAAATTTGAGTTATATGTCTATAACATGAATATTATCGGAAAAATTATAAAAAGTCATAGTTATATCAGGGGCGGCAGTTTAGGTGGGGTGCATGGTATTTGCCGAATGTTGGTTTTTTTTGGCCATATTTGACCGAAGCCGAAGCCGAAAGTTCGGTCGGACCCTAGCTATAATCAAGCAGAAAAAAAAATAAAAAATAATTCATGATGTTGAACCTTTGACCGATGGATAAATAAATCAAATCACTTGTTCAGTCTCAGTCAATCAATCGAGAATTATTGCAAAAATATTCATAATTTCATAACATTTTTTTTCCTCAATTAACTTTAAAAAAAATGGTATATTTCCAAAGCCAGAAGGTGGGGTGCACCACATGCTCAGAAATTTTAGGTGGGGTCTATACCCCACCCACCCCATAGCTTCTGCCGCCCCTGTAGTTATTTCTGTAACATAGAAAATTGTTCAATATAATAATTTTCAATTTCATTAAATTTTAAAATCATTTTTTTTGAAGAGGTGGTAACCCTATTGACTTAAAATTAAGAACAATCATTCATTACCTGTCCACAATGACAAACATATTTTTTTTGTATTTTTAAGACAAATAGTTTTGAAATTATTCAAGAAAACCCAACAAAAAAGGACTATTAAAAATACTCAATTTTACCTTACCCCTCCTCATCTCTGAAAAAGCTGGGCCTGGAATTTCCAAATCGATTTCAAAAACTAGTTGAAATGCATAGATTACAGAAAAAAATAAAAGAAATTGCAGTGATGATGCAAATTAGCACAATTCCGAATATGTATTAGGGGTTGGAAAGGAGGTGCTAGTGTACATTGGTCTTAAATTCCTGAACATTGAAAGACAGAGTGTGGAAGGGAGTTTCACATTCGTCTAGTACGGCTTAAGAACGATTCTCTATACTTGAGGGTACGACCGAAGATGGGCTCAAGGGTTAACTGATCGGCATTCCTAGAAGAGCACGTATTACGGGCTTGTTTAAGGAGAAGAAACTGCTATTCCACAAAAGCACGTATCGTATAAGTAACGATAAAACACGGTGGTGGTCTAAGGAGGTGAATGAGTTGGTTATGTCCCTATCAACAAACATTCTAAGGTCTCTTTTTTGTATACCGTGAATACCGGCTTAACTAAATAGCTGGAACACCAGAGATGAGAGTTGTACTCAAGCCTTGGACGGATATAGGTCCTAAAGATAATAGCCAGAACAGATGGGGAGGACAATTTATTGCACCGCCTTAAGAAAACCAAACATATTGCAGTATTTTCGACGACATCACATATGTGCTAGTACCTCTTGAGGATGCACATACCGAGAATCTTGAGATGTTCGGTCTCATTGATGCAAGTGCCGCTCATGGACAATGGCAAGGGGTATATCTCGCTTCAACGATACAAGACAGCATTGGGTTTTCGAAGCATTAAACTCTACATTATTTTGTATTCCCCAGTGTTCAATGCTATGTAAGTCAGAGTTTAATGAGCTTATCATATTCTGCTGTTGCAGTTTCATATCCGAAGAGGAGGGATGTGAATCTTGAAACAAATATGAGAAGCTAAAGGTATTATCGTGACCGAAACGATGAATTGGATTAGAAGTAACAGAAAAGAGATCATTAATTAAAATGAGAAAGAGGGTGGGAGACAAAACGGAGCCCTGGGGCACACCATCATTTATGTTGTGGTTTTCAGACTTGAATCCATCCAATACAATTTATATTGAACGGTTCGAAAGAAAGTTTCTAAGTAGGGATTCATCGATACCGAAAGGAAGCATTTTCGATAAAAGAGCAAGATGCCAGATTTTATCAAATGCCGTTCTAATATCAAGTTCAACAACCTTACTTTCTGCAAAATGATGTACAGATTTGTTCCACTTTTCGGTGAGATAACCCATCAGATCACCCGTGGACCTGTTGCTGTGAAAGCCGTACTGCCATTCATTTAGAAGCTTTCGGTCTTCGAGTTATTTCTAAAGCTGATAGTTTATCAGCGTTTCCATGACCTTAGAAAGAAAGGACGTAAGTGCAATCGGACGATAGTTGGAGGGAGAAGAAGATTCGCCTTTTTTTTTGGAATAGGCTATACAAATGCTGTTTTCCAACTGCTCGAAACGAGCACAGAAGAACAAGATAGATGGAAACATTTTCGCAAGAGTTTTGCCAGCGTTGAAGAACACCTCTTCAGAAAAATACCATACGGATCATTCGGATTTATGCATGTTAAGATCTTTTATGACTCTCATGAGGAGTCATGACACTCTCTGGCAGTGAAGAGTTGAACGCGAACTGCTTAGCAAAAAGGTAAGTATTCGCGAGAGAGCAAATAACTGGAGTGTCATTGTCAACGAGCGTAGGGACTGAAGAAGAGGATAAATAAGGGTTAATCCTTCGCTATTCTGTGCGTATTAATTTGGCTGCTTAATAATTTGCAACATTCATCATGATTTTGGTTGGTTACAGGCTTAAAATACATTTCGTTAGTTCAACGGAAATACGTCGTTATTAGAAAAAACTTGCTTTTCGAAATGCGGCCAAAAAATTAAATGTATTTGTTCCATAAAAGAAAGGAAAACTTGAATATACTAAATCTCAAATAAAAAATCTTTGTGAAATGAAAATATATGCAATTTTTTTCGTTAGATTCAAAATTGAGTAAAATGGTAATTTTTGTTTTTAATATAACAAACTGGTAAATAAACTTATCCGAGTACTCATCGGTCGAATAAATAAGATAGATCGTCAGATAAAGTCTATCTGACGATTGAAAAATCCAATATTTCGTTAACTGTCGAATAAACACTATCTGCTTGTTTATCTGACGATTGATAAATCGGCACTTAATCGAATAGATTTTAATTTATATTCTTATTAGTATTTTTTGTTGTTTACTTAGGAAAACAAGATATACAGCCCTATCGTCGTATCCGATCGTAAAAAATTCTATCCGATTTGTACGAAATATACAAATTTGGTATCGTCCTAACGGCTCTGATTGTTAACTCGTACATAAATCTCAGAAAAAAATTCAAATTTGCGTTGAAATTTCAAACTCAGATTAACGCATCAAGATTTCATGCGGCGAAAAACAAAAATTCAACAAATGCTATGCGATGCATAGCGATTATTTTTTTTATGCGTCTCCGATTGTTCCGACAGCTAAATTGTGTCGGAACATTTGCTGAACGACATGCGTTATTATACGTTAATATTTCCTTTACGAAACGGATACCATGAACAAAATAAATGTTACGATCGTAAGTTTCTCCGTACGGGTACGACGAAGAAACAGCTTTTAAGCGATTGTGGAAAAACCGCAATCCAAAGAAACAGCGATTTTTGGATTTTTAAGCCACCCTAATGTGGACTTTAAACCCTGCGTCCTTCGTGTGTTGGAATTATTGCATCCACTTTTTACTATCCAACATAACTTTCACTGTGTGTGTGTTTTTTTTAAGTTCGTGTTAGTTTACAACTAACGAACTCTACACATTTCGTCTATTAATGGACTTCTATAAATTCCTTAAAAAATGACTTAAATTTATTTAACATTCTAACCTAAATCACAAAATTCTCAAACACCCTATAAACAAATCATAACAATTATTTCAATTAAATATTCAACACTGGCACTTGAAGAAATTTCCTCAATTCGGATGTACCCAACCACCGAATGCTGCCTCCAATTCAGCCGCTATCTGAATACAAAGTTTATCTTGATACGGAGCAGCTATCACTTGGAATCCAATTGGCATTCCATTTCCGTTCAGTCCCATCGGAATGTGTGTGGCAGGAAATCCGATGATATTGAAAAGCGAAAGAAGCGGAACTCCACCCAAATTAAAGACGGACGTGTTATGGGACATGGCTGTTCTGTGAAACGTTGGCATGAGAAGAACTCCTTCCGTACCAAGAAGATTCTACAAAACGGAAAACAGGTAAATAAGAATATGAAAACGATGTGTAAGTTCTAACCATCAAGTCAGCTTTTATCGCATCTCCTTCCTTAATCCAGAATTTGACCTTGTCCTTTGGAATGAGACCATTCAAAGATCTAAGGAGTTCCAAAAACAGTCCATTGAATGAATACTTTGAATCGCCAATCAGTGATTTTCCAAGCTCAGTGTATACATTGTCAGGTTGCTGTCAAAAAATCAGTAAGAACGGAGAATACACTTCAAAAGTGACATTCGAACTTACATTTGATTTGTTGGGATTTACCAAAATACTTGGTGTTTCGACATCGAACGCTGCTGCCAGTGTGACCTCAAGTGATTTTGCAAGATCCTTGATTTTCACTTCTTTCGGTGTCATTCCGTTGTTTTCAAAGTGTTTGATAGCTCTCAAAATTGCAATTTTAAAATCGCTATCGACTGGAGATCGTGTGAATGTCAAGTCTTCCTCAATCAAATAGTGGATCTTAACCAAAATTAAAACATGTTTAGTCATTTCCTAGAGATTTTTCGGTAATGTCTTACTTTAATATCCTTTGTGTGAATTGGTTTCGAAAACTCCAATTTGTCAGCATTTGAGCCACTCATTATTTGCAAAAGGAGTGGTAGGTCGCGAGCGTATCGAGTCATGGGTCCAACCTGAAGGTATTTTCTAAACAATTTATCATCCGACATTGGATAGTGTCCGGTGACCGAAACTAAGCCTCCAGTAGGCTTGTGGCCGAAAATTCCATTGAAAAGTGCTGGCAGTCTGATGGATCCAGCAATGTCAGATCCAACTCCAAATGGTGATGCTCCGCAACCCAACAAGGCACCCTAGATGAGAACAATCAGTGAAATATTCAAAGAGGTGGGGCGTTGTATGAAACAAAAATATAGCGACACATTTTTCGATTTTTTGGAAAAAAGTACCAAAGATGATGAAGGAATTGCGTGTCAAGTTTTGGAAATTATTTTTGTATGATACATTTAAGGGGAATTTATTGGGGTATTTGTAAGTACTTCTCCGCCGGAGGATCCTCCTGGAGTTTTCCTGGTGTCGAATGGGTTATTACATCTTCCATGAGTTTTGGTTGTTGTCTCCCAGCTCTGACAGAATTCAGGATTTGCTGTTACAAGCAGCGGGATACATCCGGCATCACGTAGAAGTTCAACAGCTTCTCCATTGTTTTCACTGTGCAACAAGTATCGGTGAATGTTGCCTACAACATGGGACATACCTGTAATAAAAGTGTGAAAACAAGAAAATATCTTTAGTGATAATTTTATTATATGTAGTGGTTACACAATTTTTATAAATGAAAAAGTTTGGATGGATAAATGGCTACACAGTAGCTAAGTAATAAAGTGCTAAAAAACGCTTCAACGACAATTTGTATGACAATTGTTAAATAATACGTCGCAAAATTGACCTGAGGGATGTGTCCCGGATTAAAGAAAATAGCAAATACTTCAACCTTAAAGAGTTCACAACCCAGATCATTGGATTCGTGAAGCAGAATAATTTTTTTTAATGCCACCAGCGCTGCCTTCATTTCAATAATTGAACATCGTCGGCACAACTGTCATTTTTTTACAGGCCTTTTTATCGACTGAGGGAAATTTTGCTGTGCTGGCTACTAAGTAATGAAAAACAACCACTTATGTTTGTTGAACGTTTGAAGCCCTTCGTCAATGTGGCTTCAGACCCGGAAAGTCCACCATCGATCAAATATTCACCCTACGGCAGATCAAGGAGAAGACTCAGGAACTTCAAATCGTTACCTACCACCTTTTCATCGATTTCAAGGCCGCGTATGATAGCGTCTATAGAGACCAATTATATAGAGCAGTGTCTAGTTTTGGCATCCCAGAAAAACTCATCCGTCTGTGTAAGATGACAATGGAAACTTCACGCTGTTCCAACATGGTCGGAAAAAACTTAACAGACGGATTTGATGTCAAAAAAGGTTTTAGACAAGGCGATGCGTTGTCATGCGATTTATTCAACATCATTCTTGAAAAGATTGTGTAAAGCTCTAACGTCAAAAAGTCCGTCCAGCTACTAGAATACGCAAACGACATTAACATAATTGGAAGAACAAAGCGTGATGCCAGTGGAGCGTTTGTGAGTCTTGAGACGGAGGCCAGGAAGATGGGTCAAGCGGTTAACGTTGTCAAGACCAAGTTAATGCTGTCGACAAGAAAGGACAACCAACATCGACGTCTTGAAGCAAACGTCAACATAAAAATAAATAAAATAAATAGAGTGGCGCGACAGCTCTTGAAGAGCCAAGGCCTAAGTGGCTTACTCTCATCAACAATTCCCTAGGTGCGTGTGAAGAATTGAGGGGACCTACAATTTTACGCCGATTCCGAACGGCAAAGTTGAGAAGCACTTTTTCATGACAGATGATAATACTCTTGGAAGTTTTGTCAGTTCTTCGCAAGAGGCAGTGTCCGTGAAAGATGAAATAAAAACTTTGGGCCCAAGTAGGATTCGAACCCACGACGTTCTGCTTAGCAGCCAACGCACCTAACCACTAAGCTACGGACACTACAAACGTCAACATAGACAGATTTAATTTCGAGGTAGTTAAGGACTTTGTGTACCTGGGGTCTGCTATCAACTCAGACAACAACACCAGCGCTGAAATCAAACGAAGAATCACTCTTACCAATCGCTGCTTTTTTGGACTTAGAAGGCAATTGAGTAGTAAAGTCTGTCCTGAGCAACTAAAGTGGCACTCTACAAAACTCTCATCATCCCTGTCCTCATGTATGGTGCAGATACGTGGACCATGACAACATCTGATGAAAACGTTTTGGGCTGCGTTGAGAGACTAAAATTCTTCGAAAGCTTATTGGTCCTGTCTGCATAAATGGAAAATTTAGACGAAGATTCAACCAAGAACTGTACGAGCTATTCAGCGAGACTGACCTAGCCAGAAAAGTAAAGGTCCAACGACTTAGATGGTTGGGTCATGTTGATTAAATGGAAAATAATGCTCCAGCTTGTAGAGTACACAGATGGTAGAGGACCTGAACTAACTTTTCGTGCGAAACTGGAGACAGCTAGCTAGGGACCGAGCTGGCTGGAGACTTTTGTTGGTTGATGCCCTGGTCCGACCTGTAGCGCCACCATAAGTAAGTATGTAAGTAAACTAATTTGCAATAACACATTATTGACAAATAATATATTTTATTATATTAATAAATAAGATTTATTGAACTTTTGTTGAAATTTTTGCAGAAGTTATCATAATTTTCATTATATTAGATTTGTATTATTTTTTTGATTCCCATTAAAAAACGGCTAAGCGAATATCGCTCAAAACCTAATCAGCTTTTGGTCCAAAGTCAAAATTGTGTTTTTGCATTTGAACCCATTTTTATATAAGAAAAAAAAAAATCGTAGCGATCTAAAATAAAGGATTGAAAAAAAGATTTCCGCTCACCTTATGACAAATCAAACTTAATTTTTGTTTGCAATTTTCGAAATGAGTGTACATTTTTTACGCTCTAGCGAAAACGACTAACGGTATTTTTTTAACTGAAAATAATGTCAAAAGGAAAAACATAATACCTTTGAAAATACTTTGTATTTAACTTAAATCCGATTTTTTTCATCCACTCCTTCTGAGTGTATCAGGCAGGGCTTCGGCCGAATGTTTATTCAGTGGAGTTTGCTGCTCGCTGACAGGAGTTCCGACTCGACCATATATTTCGTGTATTCTTCCCCTCTGGAGTAGTGTCCGTAGCTTAGTGGTTAGGTGCGTTGGCTGCTAAGCAGAACGTCGTGGGTTCGAATCCTACTCAGGCCCAAAGTTTTTATTTCATCTTTCACGGACACTGCCTCTTGCGAAGAGCTGACAAAACTTCCAAGAGTATCATCTGTCATGAAAAAGTGATTCTCAACTTTGCCGTTCGGAATCGGCGTAAAATTGTAGGTCCCCTCAATTCTTCACACGCACCTAGAGAATTGTTGAATGAGAGTAAGCCACTTAGGCCTTGGCTCTTCAAGAGCTGTCGCGCCACTATATTTTTTTTTTTATTTCTTCCCCTCTGGAATATACTCGAACAGGAGCGCAAGTTCAGCCGTTTATTTCACAGCCTTCGTTGTGAACTGGAGTTTGATTTTGATGAGACTCAAAGACATAGCGAAAGCCATCGTTTATTCAGTGGTAACATTGACAGTCGTATAATCTGATTCACTGAAAAGGAGCCGCGACTCCCAAACACCGAGCCTAGAGGCAGGAGACAACTCATAGCCGCTATTTCATTATTTTTAAGTATTGAAAGCTATATTATTTGTAAAATACATTCGTATTTAACTCTGTTAGACCTTAACTATTATTAAATAAACAGCTATTAAGCGAAAGGTGAAGGTTGGTTGTGTTATTTGGTTTGGATCTTTAACTCAATGTTAGGTGCTTAGTCGAGAACACCCTGGACAGACTTATCATACCTCAGCCTTAAAAAACAAGCATCACATATTAAGTATTAATTTTTTTTCGCAATTAAATGCTGTTACATGTTATTAGTGAGATCCATTAAACCGCCTGCGAAAACATCTTTTTGTTTACGAGAAATGAAGAAAAAAATAGGCTTTTGTTTTATTATAAAATCACCCCTCCCGGCTAAACGGGACACAAGAGGGGTCTACCTTCCATATAATTTTTTTCTTGTCTTAATGTAACCTACACACTTAACTTAATAAACATCGCACATTACTCGTGGATCACCCTTTAAAAATAATAGAAACATTGTTTAAACAAAATAAATAATTATTTCATCCAAATGAAATGCTTCTAATTTTAAACAATATAAAAAAAGAAAAAAAAAATCATCCAAATCCGAGCTGTTTCTGAGGACTTTCTGAAAAGTCTTCGTTGACTTCACTATTATAAAGAACCTCTCAATTTTTTAGTTTTTCCAAGTGTTCATTTAATTTGTTTGACTAGTGTAGATACATTTGTATTAACCGTTAAAATTAGAAATATAATATTGATATATCCACCTTCTTCCTGGTGGAGTTCTTTTT
>CAKKXW010000003.1:81673257-81709248 GCA_920937365.1 Sphaerophoria rueppellii
AAAATTGTTTCCAATCCATAAGTTGCACTTTGTTATCCAAGGTAGGATCTATTTTTAAGTTTAAAAATCAATATCCTTCAGTGGAATCGCCATATGAACTATAAAAGAGGGATAACGGACACTTCACCAGAATCTAACAATATAAGTAAAAAACACGATTCGAACAAAATGGCAGTTGGAAACATGACAATCACTCAATTGAAAGATCTTTTAAATGAAACTATATCCGATTTGGCTACGAAATCCGATGTTGCATCCTTATCTACTGAACTAAATGAACTGAAGTCGGCTAATGCACAATTAAACCAGAAATTGAAGGTTATGACTGAACGATGTGATTTATTGGAGTCTCAATTAGAAATAATCTCGAGAAAAACTACCGAAAATTGTTTGGTGGTACACCTTCCCCTAGACAGAGAAACCAATGCTGTTGATCTAGCAAAACAAACATGTCAGGGGCTTCTGCAATTAAAAGAAGGTGAAGAAATTCTTTTGAAAAAAACTCGGGTTATCCACAACACACAATTACAAAGAGGAACGGTCTTCATAGAACTTCATTCGACACAAGATACGGAAAAAATTTTGTCCGCCGCAAGCCAACTCAAGGGTAAGGGCATCAGTATCTACCGAGAACAATCAATGATGTACCGACAAAAGAGACGAACACTAAACGTTTATAAAAACAAACTTTTGGAAATTAAACCAGATGCTAAAATCACAATCAAAGGGGACAAATTGCAAGTAAACAATTACACATTTGCGTTTAAACATTCTCGAGGACTTGTCATAAGCACGGTAGCAGAGTTGACATTTGTTAAAAGCATGTTTGGTGACAGTTCTTTGGAATTTTTTGACTGCAGCGAGGGAGCAAAGTTAGTCACGGTTGAGAACCAACCATCAGTGTCTCGCTCTCAGTCGACCCTACCGCCACCTGGCCGTCATATACAAAGGTCTAGTAGGCCCACTCCGCACTAGGAAAAAACTGTCGTCTGCCCAAAAATTATAAACTTACTTAATTTAACGATATTAGCATATAACATAACAGGTCTTAAAAGCAAGCTATTGCAACCTGATTTTTTTAAATATATTTTTAATTTTGACATTATTATATTATTAGAAACTTTTTTAGAACCGAAAGATGAAAATGATTTTTTTAAATATTTCAAAGATTATAAAATAACTTTTATTTCAGCCATACGAAGTAATGTACATGGGAGGGCGAGTGGAGGTATATTATGTGCCATAAAATCTAACATTGCTCACCTTGCTCAATCTAAGACAATTGATAACAAACTCCTTATTCATATATTAAGTAATAATTCGAATTTTTATATTATGCCGGTGTACCTCAACTGCAATAATTGGCAGAATGATTTTGATAATTTGTGTAGTTTTATGACCAATTCTTCTTTGGAAAATATCTTAATTATTGGTGATCTCAATGCTCGGATTGGCAATTATCAGAATCATCCTGTTCATATGTCACAAACTTTGCTGAATTTTGCTTCCAACAGAAATTCAAAAGATGTAACACTTAATAGAAATGGTAAACTACTGACGGAATTTTTTGAAAATTTCGGATTTTTTGTGCTGAATGGAGTGGCAAATGGCGACATCAACGGTAATTACACGTTCATTAGTGGTCAAGGACAATCAGTAATTGACTTCTGTGCCATATCTGGAGAATGGTTTAACGTAATTGAAGATTTTGAGGTGCTTCTGGCAAATTTTTCTGTTCACTTACCAATTATGTTAAAAGGAAATTTCAAGGAAGAAATCCAACAGAGGAACTTAGATACTCTACGAAAACTAAAATGGAGTCAAAGTAAAGCCGATCGTTACAAAGAAAACCTAGATTATCAATGTAACTTCCTCCCGATCCAGACAACAGCCTCAGTTGAACAAATCGAAGAAAATATCCTGAGTGTAATTTACGCCTCGGCATCAAATGCAAACAATAATTACATTACATACACTCCTAAATGTAAATGGTTCGACAAGGATTGTATCAAACTTCGAAAAATCTCGTTTAAATACTTAAAATTATTCAGATTGACAAATGTCATTTACTTCAAAAATTTATATCTCAATGCCAACAAAGAATTTAAACAGTTATGCTCCGCCAAAAAGGTAAATTACTTTAAAAATCTGGCTGTACAGGTTCAACATTCGAAAAATTCAAAGGAATTCTGGTCCAGTGTTCGTGAGCTGAGTGGTTCCCAACGAGGTATGAAGATTGCTGTTGAAGCTCAGACACTAGCAGCACATTTTAAAACTCTTTTGTCGGCTGATGAGCATCTTCATACCTACAGCTACGCAATACAAGACTTTTATGTGCCCGAATTGGACGATCCAATATCCTTAGGCGAACTGAAAAAAACTCTTTTGGGAATGAAAAACAACAAAGCAGCAGGTAGTGATGGTATTCCAGTCGAATTTCTCAAAAATAGCAATGACGAACTCCAAAGTTATATTGTAGATTATTTAAACCTGCTGTATAATAATGCTTATGTGCCTGCGAGTTTTTCAAAAGCCCTCATATTCCCGATATTTAAAAAAGGTGATGCGATGGAAGCCGTAAACTATAGAGGAATCTCAATACTCAACTCTTTAAGAAAGATATTTGCTGGAATTCTTTATGAAAGACTTTCAAACTGGATAGAAAGAACCAACAATCTGAGCATATTCCAAGCGGGTTTTCGGTCTGGTTTTTCTACCATGGATCATATTTTTGCCTTAACTTGTATGGCAAAAAAATATACAGACAAAAATAAGAAATTGTATGTGTGTTTTGTTGATTTTAAGGCTGCTTTTGATACTATCAACAGACAGGCCCTGATATATAAGCTGGACATGCTCGGAGTGTCTCGGAAGTTTTTTACCACAACTTCTTATCGTCATCTAGTGCAGCAGTTTGGGATGGTTCAAAGTTGTCGGAGTGGTTTGAAACGTCAGCGGGTGTCCCTCAGGGATGTATTCTAAGTCCTCTTCTATTCGCGCTATTTATCGATGATATCTCTGATAAGCTCCCCGGAGGAGTTTTATTTGCAGGAATTCTCATCAAAGTTCTTCTCTACGCTGATGACTTGGTTTTAATAGCTGACAACCCCTTTACACTTCAACTGCAAATCAATCGTTTGGATGAATATTGTAAAACCTGGGATCTCCACATCAATGTCCAAAAAACAAAAATTTTGATTTTCGAGAGTCGACATAGAAGAGTAAGGCCACCTGAAGAAACCTGGAGGCTCAATAACGAACCGATTGACGTAGTACGCGAATTCAAGTACCTTGGGGTTTGGTTAACATCGAACTTGAACTTTGGCAAGCATGCAAAGGATAAAAGCACAGAAGCTAAGCTAGCACTAAATATTATGTGGCCAAAGTTCTTTGCTAACCAAAACATTGACCATTCGACCAAATACCAAGTGTTCAATGCGACAGTCAACACTTGTATGTGCTATGGAACACAAGCCTTTGGTATTGAACAGTTTGAAGAATTTGAAGCTGTTCAAAGATTTTTCTTTAAACGAATATTTCGACTACCGATCTCAGCACCAACATATGCCATACACGTGGAATCCGGCTTACCACCCATCTACATTAAAAATTTAAAAGCTCATGCAGACTATCTAATAAAAGTGATGAAAAGAAGTGAATCCAGTCTTCATAAATCAATTCTGTTGAGGCAATTGCAATTGAACCAGTATCCTTTTAGAGAGTGGAACCAGCTAGCCTTATCGCATGACCTTTCTCTGTCTGTAACAGAGGCGAACGTTATGGAATGGGAAAACATATTCGAAAAAATAATTGCTAAGACCGATGAAGCAATATATGACCAGTACTTAACCAGAGCTTCGTCGTCAACATCCAGGTTATTCTACAGGAACCTTAACCATCAAATTCCAACTGAGGATAGCTATTTCAAGGTCAAGTACTCATCTGAGGCTATAAGCACTATTTTTAGAGCAAGAGTGGAAATTCTTAATCTGAACTACATTCCACATAGAACTGATCTTCAGCAGATTTGTGAATTATGCAACAGAAGAGAATCTGAAGATATTTACCACTTCATTGCTGTTTGCCCTATACTACAAGAGATACGACGCTTGTATTTCCAAGAAAGTTTTATTTCACTCAATAGCTTGTATGAAATATTAAATGGCGGTCGTGGATGGTCCAGTTTATATAAATTTTGCAAGCACGCTTTGAATTATCGAAATAGTTTTTGAAACCTGTATCCTATAAATACTTTTCGAGTTATTACTTTTTATGTGGCAAATCATTAAAATTGCAAAAAAATTCTTCCTTTATGTTGCAAATCATTAAAATTGCAAAAACCTAAGGGTTATCGCTCTCCCATTATTATTATTATTTTTGTTTTATTTCATTTTATTATAATTATGTTTTGTGAATGGTACATTTCAATATTTTTTTATACAAACTTATAAAATTACGCAAATCATTTTGTAATTTTTTTTTTTTTTTAATTTAATTACATAATTCTATATTCTTTTTTTAGTTTTCTTAACACTTTTGTATGAAATGTCATATCCGGCAGACGGCAGATTGCCATGTCCGTATTCTTAAGTTTATTATTATTGTATCAATTTTGAATCGAAAAAATAAAGAATTAATCTATCTATCTACTTGTTGTAAATCCGCTGAGATTATATTATCTAACATTTGGAGTTCCATTTGAGAAAAACTTGGGGAAGCTTCTAAATGGGAATCATCCTCAGATGGAACCCAGTTAATGTTAGGAAGATTAAAATCACCCAACAAGATTATCTCACTCTCAATGCCTGAACAGCTAATGATATAGTCAAGAACTGAAGATAGTTCAGTGAAGAGAGAAATAGGACTTTAAATTATTAATAATTAATTCATCAGACTCAGTCCCACGAAGTAACCGAGAAACAAATATTGACTTAGGCTTGGGTATTGATAAAAGGGTTTTTTTAGTTTCAGCTTGCAAAATCCTGGAGATTCAGGGGTCTTAGAAGACAAATTATTATTTTCTATAGCGGGATCGATAACGGTAGGCAGGTCGACAATTGCTTTGGGCTGTACTTCAGTAATTTTATTATTATTTTTTAAATTTGATTTATTGGGCGCTGGTCCTGCAATTGCGGATGAAGGGGCAGCATCCCTCCCTCTCTTTCTGCTTTTTTTGGAATTAGATGAAGTGGTATTATTAAGGGATCTTAACGGGTTAGGGTTTATATTGAGTGCATAGAGAATCTATTTATCTAGAGTCGCAACTCGCTCTCTTTTTTAAAAAATCACTGTCCAAAAAATGTTGTGGTGAGTCTCTCAATTTACTCTTATTTTTCGTGTCCGTGAATCTGTGAAAGAGGTGAAAAAAATTCAATAAGGACATGACCGCACTCTTTTAAGGGTGAAATAAACTCTGCCAACGTGTTTAAATGTGTTTTCTTAGTTATTTATTCGTAAATCATAGTTGAATTCCATTTAAAAAGCAAAAAACACTATGCACTGCACTTTGTACTGTTATTTAAATACTTAAAACATGAATTTCATACAATTATATTTTATTTTTTAAATTTTTGAATTCAACTGACTCTTATTTTTGAATTTTGAGCGCAGACTTTTAAAATTGAGCCTAGGCTTTTCACCTTATTGAGCCCAGCACACAGGCCTACCCATTGCAAATGTATTGGTTCGGCCTCCCATTTGAAATGCATTGAAAAACCTATACATTTACATTGGGTAGTATATTTTATCAAATTTAATTTTTTTAGTCGAAAGAGAGTAAAATGCCTTGAGTTGCGACTCTAGGTATACCTCCTCTGTGATTGAGTGTTTCAAGATCATCCGTAGAGGAGGAATTGTCAGTAAGCATTTGAGGCACAGGAACAGTTACAAGCATTGGTATGTTAATTACAGGCGATGCAAAAAGAAGGGTGGATGTTATCAGAATTAATTTTAATCTTACGGTTGTGAGTAGTTGTCCAGAAATATTTTTTGTTCTAAAAAGCATGGGGGCATTTAATGACGAAGAAAGACATTCTTCAACACCCTCAGGAAGCGAAAACATTTCATTGATCTAAATTAGGGTTAGTTTCTATTCCACAGAGTATACCTAGCGGAATCTGACCTCGTGAATCATGCATGATCTGTTTCTATGCGCTGTCCGTTTTATGGTTTAAATTTTAAAATTTCCCTTTAATCTGACCGAGCGAGGTGATGATTTAACAACATAATTACAAACAAAAATGTCATTTATTCTAGGAATGACACATTCTCGTGCACTTTGAAGAATTTACGAAAAAATGTTCATTATTAGTCTTAGTCCTGAACTTTGTTGTTTACTAAAATGACTCAATGTATCGTCATCACTTTAAATTTCGTTTGGACATTGAATGTTTTCGATGATAAAAAAAAAAAAACTTAAAAACTGAGTCATGAGTGATTCATGCCCTTTATGCCTTGCCTACATACCTTTATTTATCCATTGATGTTCGATTTAATTCTGTACAATGCCTTTTTTAAGGTGCTGCGGTCATCACTTCGATCAGTGACAGATGTGCGCCTTAATTAGGAAACTCTGAATGCATCCCTATTTTTCAGAGGAAACAGAAGTCGAATTGCACCTGGATCATGAACTCTGGACGATTATTTCTTTGTCGATTCTTGTCCTTGATTATGATTTAAGCGGTTTAACGCTGCTCCAGCGCGCCAGTCGAATTGGAATAATATTATTGTAAGAATTTATAAACAGTTGAGCTATAGTCAACTTACTTGATTGATTTGAACAAAATAAGTAATTCGCTCTTACCTACATAACGGTAAGTAACTTTCTTGAAATTGAAACGCTCATAAAAAGTGAATCTAAAGGACTTGGGCTCAACAGAAAGTTTTGGTCATGTCCTATTGATGTGCATTCGAATACCTTATGCTTCAACTGAAGATCTCACGGATTCGAGTTGTCCCATCAATTTTTTGTGAGAGGTTGATTTAAATCGGTTTTCTAACACACTTCATGATGTAATAACGCATACCATCGAAATCTGCTGAATCTTGTAAACCTCCCAGAGAAAGTTATTGTAATGGGGCCGATTAGAATCTGAATGAACCCTTTTTAATGATGTCTGTATGTGTGTTCGTATGTGCGTATGTGCGGTTCTGAGCGAAATCCGCTTAACGGTTTTTAATGGGAATCAAAAAACTAAGACAGTCATAATATAATGAAAAATATGAACATTTCTTCAAACATTTCAACAATGTTCATAAAATCTTATTTATCAATGTAATCTATATCTATACATATTGAAAAAATCTAGCGCCGTTCGTTCGGCATAAAAACGGCAAAACAGATATTTGTGAAATTTTCATGCTTAATACTGTTTGCCTTTCGTGGTGGTTTCTGTGAAAAAAAAAAAATGAAAAACCTCATGGAAGAGTGTTAAAAGTGCATTGGTTTTCAAATGGACAACTAGAAAATTTTATTTTCGAATGGAAAATAGAATAACTCGGAAAACTCATTGGTTTTCAAAGGGAAAATTGCATGTAATTGTAGGTGCATTGGTTTTGAAATTGGAAAACTGGAATATTTCAAAATGGGGTTTCAAATGGAACATAGACAAGATTTTCGACTGCAATTTTCGACGCTTCAAACGTTTAAAGCTTATCTGGGAAAAAATCTATCCGTTAATCTCGAAAGAAGACATTGTGGTTCATTTAAGGTGAAAGGCATCGATTACTTCATTTCGATCAAAGAGAGTTCCTGTTTAGTCTTTTCTAATGGATGACTGTTTCCTCAACGATTAATTTATAATATTTTGCATGAAGGAACACAGACTGCTTAACCCTGATTTCAATACGATAACTTTGAAAAGTCTTCAAAACGAATCCGAATAGGTGGAAAGAGTTTTTTAGTTTTTTGAGGATTTATTATTTCAACGTCATTGATACCGAACAAACAGGGGAAAACTTGAGAGGTTTTGTAACTTTTCGTATACTCAGTTATGAGCTTCTAAGCCTCCGAACTCCTACATGAAAAGTCTATAAGCCCAAGTAAGGCTGAGAAAAACATGCCTACGAGTATTTAAAAAATGCCAGTTGCAGAAGCTAAAGCTGTATTTCATACAGCAAGATGCTTTGAACGTATTAATTACAAGGAAATTATCATGACATTGTGAAGCTTAAACAACTCGAAAGAAGATATTTTTCTCGAAGCGAATAAAACCCAAAGTGCCCCAGCAAGGAGACGATTTATCTATATAACATACAATATATCCTCTGAAACGGCTTGACCGATTTTGATGAAATTTCGTTTGTATATTCATTAGATATGAGACATCAGGTTCATAACTAATTTTTACACACATAAGTGTTCAGGGTGGTTCACCCAAACATTTTTGTGTATTTTTGTTATTTTTTTATGGTGTGGAATTTAAAAATACATTTACTCCTAAATTTTGACCCTCCTACCACAGACCCCTATGAAATTGCAGTGATGATGCAAATTAGCACAATTCCGAAAATGTAATTATGAAAAAAATACTGAGAATAAGTCTCAACCTGTAGATTACAGGAAACAATCATAATGAGAATTCTGTAAATACATATGACATGGATGTGTCATATCTTTGTTTGAGGTAACTTTTTAATATTTTACTCAATTTGAAAAATGGCCAATATATCAACGTGTTTAGTAGCAATACAATCATTTTTTTTTTTTTTAATAATTTGAAGTGAACAGTCAACTGGTTTTTAAATTATTTAAGAAAATATGGAAAAATAGGCAAACATGTCAAAAATAGGGCATTCCCAACCCTAATCTCCGAAACTAATGGACCTAAGATTCTGAAAAAAATTTGAGTTATGTGTCTATAACATGAATGTTATCGGAAAAATTATAAAAAGTCATAGTTATTACTGTAACATAGAAAATTGTTCAATATAATAATTTTCAATTTCATTAAATTTTAAAATCATTTTTTTGAAGAGGTGGTAACCCTATTGACTTAAAATTAAGAACAATCATTCATTAACTGTCCACACACTTTTTTTTGATTTTAGACAAATAGTTTTGAAATTATTCAAGAAAACCCAACAAAAAAGGACTATTAAAAATACTCAATTTTACCTTACCCCTCCTCATCTCTGAAAAAGCAGGGCCTGGAATTTCAAAATCGATTTCAAAAACTTGTTGAAATGCATAGATTACAGAAAAAAATCAAAGAAATTGCAGTGATGATGCAAATTAGCACAATTCCGAATATGTATTAGGGGTTGGAAAGGAGGTGCCAGTGTACATTGGTCTTAAATTTCTGAACATTGCAATGAAAGACAGAGTGTGGAAGGGAGTTTCACATTCGTGTAGTACGGCTTAAAAACGATTCTCTAAACTTGAGGGCACGACCGAAGATGGGCTCAAGGGTTAAATGATCGGCATTCCTAGAAGAGCACGTATTACAGGTGACTTGTTTAAAGAGAAGAAACTGCTATTTCACAAAAGCAAGTATACCGTAAAAGTAACGATAGAACACGGTGGTGGTCTAAAGAGGTGAATGAGTTGGTTGTGGTCCTATCACCAAACATTCTAAGGTCTCTTTTTTGTATACCGTGAATACCGGCTTAAGTAAATAGCTGGAACACCAGAGATGAGAGTTGTACTCAAGCCTTGGACGGATATAGGTCCTAAAGATAATAGCCAGAACAGATGGGGAGGACAATTTATTGCACCGCCTTAAGAAAACCAAACATATTGCAGTATTTTCGACGACATCACATATGTGCTAGTACCTCTTGAGGATGCACATACCGAGAATCTTGAGATGTTCGGTCTCATTGATGCAAGTGCCGCTCATGGACAATGGCAAGGGGTATATCTCGCTTCAACGATACAAGTCAGCATTGGGTTTTCGAAGCATTAAACTCTACATTATTTTGTATTCCCCAGTGTTCAATGCTATGTAAGTCAGAGTTTAATGAGCTTATCATTTTCTGCTGTTGCAGTTCCATATCCGAAGAGGAGGGATGTGAATCTTGAAACAAATATGAGAAGCTAAAGGTACTATCGTCACCGAAACGATGAATTATATTAGAAGTAACAGACAAGAGATCATTAATAAAGATGGAAAAGATGGTCGGAGACAAAACGGAGCCCTGGGGCACACCAACATTTATATTGTGGTTTTCAGACTTGAATCCATCCAATACAATTTATATTGGACGGTTCGAAAGAAAGTTTCTAAGTTTCGATAAAAGAGCAAGATGCCAGATTTTATCAAATGCCATTCTAATATCAAGTTCAACAATCTTACTATCTCCAAAATGATGTACAGATTTGTTCCACTTTTCGGTGAGATAAACCATCAGATCCCCCTTGGACCTGTTGAAAGCCGTACTGCCGTTCATTTAGAAGCTTTCGGTCTTCGAGTTATTTCTAAAGCTGATAGTTTATCAGCGTTTCCATGACCTTAGAAAGAAGGGACGTAAGTGCAATCGGACGATAATTGGAGGGAGAAGAAGATTCGCCTTTTTTTTGGAATTGGCTATACAAATGCTGTTTTCCAACTGCTCGAAACGAGCACAGAAGAACAAGATAGATGGAAAAATTTTGGCAAGGGTTTTGCCAGCGTTGAAGAACACCTCTTCAGAAAAATACCATCCAGATAATTCGGATTTATGCATGTTGAGATCTTTTATGACTCTCATGAGGAGTCATGACACTCTCTGGCAGCGAAGAGTTGAACACGAACTGCTTAGCAAAAAGGTAAGTATTCGCGAGAGAGCAAATAACTGGAGTGTCATTGTCAACGAGCGTAGGGACTGAAGAAGAGGATAAATAAGGGTTAATCCTTCGCTATTCTGTGCGTATTAATTTGGCTGCTTAATAATTTGCAACATTCATCATGATTTTGGTTGGCTACAGGCTTAAAATACATTTCGTTAGTTCAACGGAAATACGTCGTTATTAGAAAAAACTTGCTTTTCGAAATGCGGCCAAAAAAATTAAATGTATTTGTTCCATAAAAGAAAAGAAAACTAGATTATACTAAACCTCAAATAAAAAATCTTTGTGAAATGAAAATATGTGCAATTTTTTTCGTTAGATTCAAAATTGAGTAAAATGGTATTTTTTGTTTTTAATATAACTAACTGGTAAATAAACTTATCCGAGTACTCATCGGTCGAATAAATAAGATAGACGATTGAAAAATCCAATATTTCGTTAACTGTCGAATAAACACTATCTGCTTGTTTATCTGACGATTTATAAATCGGCACTTAATCGAATAGATTTTAATTTATATTCTTATTAGCATTTTTTGTTGATTACTTAGGAAAACAAGATATACAGCCCTATCGTCGTATCCGATCGTAAAAATACGAAATATACTAATTTGGTATCGTCCTAACGGCTCTGATTGTTAACTCGTACATACCTCAGAAAAAAATTCAAATTTGCGTTGGAATTTCAAACTCAGATTAACGTATCAAGATTTCATGCGGCGAAAAACAAAAATTCAACAAATGCTATGCGATGCATAGCGATTGTTTTTTTTTATGCGTCTCCGATTGTACCGACAGCTAAATTGTGTCGGAACATTTGCTGAACGACATGCGTTATTAGGTATACGTTAATATTTCCTTTACGAAACGGATACCATGAACAAAATAAATGTTACGATCGTAAGTTTTTCCGTACGGATACGACGAAGAAACAGCTTTTAAGCGATTGTGGAAAAACCGCAATCCAAAAAAACAGCGATTTTTGGATTTTTAAGCCACCCTAATGTGGACTTTAAACCCTGCGTCCTTCGTGTGTTGGAATTATTGCATCCACTTTTTACTATCCAACATAACTTTCACTGTGTGTGTTGTTTTTTAAGTTCGTGTTAAATAGTTTCCAACTAACGAACTCTACACATTTCGTCTATTAATGGACTTTTATAAATTCCTTAAAAAAATGACTTAAATTTATTTAACATTCTAACCTAAATCACAAAATTCAAACACCCTATAAACAAATCATAACAATTATTTCAATTAAATATTCAACACTGGCACTTGAAGAAATTCCCTCAATTCGGATGTACCCAACCACCGAATGCTGCCTCCAATTCAGCCGCTATCTGAATACAAAGTTTATCTTGATACGGAGCAGCTATCACTTGGAATCCAATTGGCATTCCATTTCCGTTCAGTCCCATCGGAATGTGTGTGGCAGGAAATCCGATGATATTGAAAAGCGAAAGAAGTGGAACTCCACCCAAATTAAAGACGGACGTGTTATGGGACATGGCTGTTCTGTGAAACGTTGGCATGAGAAGGACTCCTTCCGTACCAAGAAGATTCTACAAAACGGAAAACAGGTAAATAAGAATATGAAAACGATGTGTAAGTTCTAACCATCAAGTCAGCTTTTATCGCATCTCCTTCCTTAATCCAGAATTTGACCTTGTCCTTTGGAATGAGACCATTCAATGATCTAAGGAGTTCCAAGAATAGTCCATTGAACGAATACTTTGAATCGCCAATCAGTGATTTTCCAAGCTCAGTGTATACATTGTCAGGTTGCTGTCAAAAAATCAGTAAGAACGGAGAATACACTTCAAAAGTGACATTCGAACTTACATTTGGTTTGTTGGGATTTACCAAAATACTTGGTGTTTCGACATCGAACGCTGCTGCCAGTGTGACCTCAAGTGATTTTGCAAGATCCTTGATTTTCACTTCTTTCGGTGTCATTCCGTTGTTTTCAAAGTGTTTGATAGCTCTCAAAATTGCAATTTTAAAATCGCTATCGACTGGAGATCGTGTGAATGTCAAGTCTTCCTCAATCAAATAGTGGATCTTAACCAAAATTAAAACATGTTTAGTCATTTCTTAGAGATTTTTCGGTAATGTCTTACTTTAATATCCTTTGTGTGAATTGGTGTCGAAAACTCCAATTTGTCAGCATTTGAGCCGCTCATTATTTGCAAAAGGAGTGGTAAGTCTCGAGCGTATCGAGTCATGGGTCCAACCTGAAGGTATTTTCTAAACAATTTATCATCCGACATTGGATAGTGTCCGGTGACCGAAACTAAGCCTCCAGTAGGCTTGTGGCCGAAAATTCCATTGAAAAGTGCTGGCAGTCTGATGGATCCAGCAATGTCAGATCCAACTCCAAATGGTGATGCTCCACAACCCAACAAGGCACCCTAGGTGAGAACAATCAGTGAAATATTCAAAGAGGTGGGGCGTTGTATGAAACAAAAATATAGCGACACATTTTCGACTTTTTGGAAAAAAGTTCCAAAGATGATGAAGGAATTGCGTGTCAATTTTTGGAAATTATTTTTGTGTGATACATTTAAGGGGAATTTATTGGGGTATTTGTAAGTACTTCTCCGCCGGAAGATCCTCCAGGAGTTTTCCTGGTGTCGAATGGGTTATTACATCTTCCATGAGTTTTGGTTGTTGTTTCCCAACTCTGACAGAATTCAGGATTTGCTGTTACAAGCAGCGGGATACACCCGGCATCACGTAGAAGTTCAACAGCTTCTCCATTGTTTTCACTGTGCAACAAGTATCGGTGAATGTTGCCGACAACATGCGACATACCTGTAATAAAAGTGTGAAAACAAGAAAATATCTTTAGTGATAATTTTATTATATGTAGTGGTTACACAATTTTTATAAATGAAAAAGTTTGGATGGATAAATGGCTACACAGTAGCTAAGTAATAAAGTGCTAAAAAAACGCTTCAACTACAATTTGTATGACAATTGTTAAATAATACGTCGCAAAATCGACCTGAGGGATGTGTCCCGGATTAGAGAAAATAGCAAATACTTCAACCTTAAAGAGTTCACAACTCTGACACCACCCGCTGCTTCATTCAAAATTGAATATCGTCGGCACAACTGTCATTTTTTTACTGGCCTTTTTATCGCTGAGGGAAATTTTGCTGTGCTGGCTACTGAGTAATGAAAAACAACCACTTATGTTTGTTGAACGTTTGAAGCCCTTCGTCAAGAACCTGTTGGTCCTTATCAGTGTGGCTTCAGACCCGGTAAGTCCACCATCGATCAAATATTCACCCTACGGCAGATCTAGGAGAAGACTCAGGAACTTCAAATCGTTACCTACCACCTTTTCATCGATTTCAAGGCCGCGTATGATAGCGTCTATAGAGACCAATTATATAGAGCAGTGTCTAGTTTTGGCATCTATTGCATCTTTTCAAAATGAAACAATCGAATTATTATAAAAATAATATTAACAAAATGAAGCTTTTTATTCAACGATTGAAAAATTAATAATTATTATTGAAAAACAAATACATAGCAACGATGATAATTTTCTATTTTTTATATTGAAAGTAGACAGTAGTTTTTATAATGAAAATGAACAGTTGTTTATTAATGAAAAAACACCACAGTCTCTCCCACTTATTTAAAAACTACACTATCTCCAAATCGTATTGGAGGACGTCTTATTCTATTCGATCTTCGTATTTCTGGTTGAATTGGAAATGGTGAAATGATTTCGTTACTAACAGGAACAGTTGGTTCTTGTATTGAAAATGTTTGTCTTGGAATATCAAAACTTTGTGTAGGTCCAAATGATATAGATTTCTTTTTAATGAGTGTTGATTGTAGTTGATTTATGTGTCTTTTAATATCACGACCAGAATCCAGAGAAATGAGATAATGACGTTGACCAAGTTTGGATTTTACTTCTCCAAATTCCCATTTATTAAGAATTTTGACTTGAACTCTCTCTCCCACTTGTAATAATCTTGAAGGTTTTGCTATCAATTTTGAAGGTTGCGGATTATATGGAAAAATTGCATCCAATCTAAGTCTGAGTTTTCTATTCAGATACAATTCAGCAGGTGATTCTCCACATGCGAGAGGTGTTGCTCGATATCGAAGAAGTATGTTCTGAATTTTTATGTGAATCGGAGTTTTGTCATTTGATAGTGCTTTAAGACGATGTTTGAGAGTTTGGATATTTCTTTCGGCAAGGCCATTAGTAGCAGGGTGTTCAGGGGCAATGAACTTTTGAAAAATACCACGATTTGAACAAAATGATTTGAATTCTTCACTGCGAAAAATTGATGCATTATCAGATACCATTATTTGAGGATATCCATGTTGTGAGAATATGTTTTCTAAAAGCAGGATTGTATTTGAAGTCGTAGGAACGTCTTTAATTACTTTGATTTCTGCCCACTTCGATTTAGCATCAACACAGACAAGAAAGTAATGATTTTGGAAAGGTCCGGCATAGTCAATATGTATTCGCTCCCAGTTATTTTTAGGTGAATTCCACGGATGTACTGGTGCTTTTGGTGGATTGGATCGATTGATAGCACAATTTTCACAACTTCTCACTAAATGTTCTATATCTTTGTCGATATTGTGCCAATACACGTATCTTCGGGCCAGTTGTTTCATTTTTGTAATACCTAAGTGTGTTTCGTGTAGTTCGGATAAAATTGTAGAGCGTAAAGATTCTGGAATTAAAATTCTATCTTTTCGAAAGAGAATTCCATCTGTGAGAGTGAATTCAGAATCTGTTGATTTTAATTGTAAGTCATTGATGATTTCTCGAAGTTTGTGGTCTTTTTCTGTTTCTTGTTTGATGGTTTGAGCGGTTATTTCTGTGCTTGAAATTTTGAAAATTGTTTCATAGTTGATTATGTTTACCTCATCACCAATAATTTGATCAGATGAAACTTGAATTGGTTGGATTGGTGAACGGGACAAACAGTCAACATTTTGATTGTCTTTGCCTGGTTTGAATTTTACAGAATAGTTGAATCCGGTTAAGAAAGATGCATATCTGAGTAGTCTTGCTGATGTCATCTGCGGTAATGCTTTGTGAGGGTGAAAAATTCTTGTCAAGGGTTGATTATCTGTTATCAGTAAAAAATGTCTGCCGAAAAGATATTTATAAAAATAAGTTACACCAAAAATGATTGCCAGAGCTTCACGATCGAGTTGACTGTAATTTTGTTCCGACTTCGTAAGTGAACGAGAAGCATAAGCTATAGGTTTTTCAATTCCATTTACGGGGTGACTCAAAACTGCAGCGATACCGTAAGGGCTAGCATCGGTAGAGAGTTCAACTGGGCAGGAAGGGTCGAATGGTATAAGAATTCTATCACTACATAATTCGGATTTAAGTTGAAGAAAAGCGGATTGACATTTTGAAGACCAGAACCATTTTTTATCTTTCTTGAGAAGACATCGAATTGCATGTGTTTTTGTTGAAAAATCTGGAATGAATTTAGAGTAGTAGGTAACTAGTCCCAAAAATTGTTTGACTTGTTCGACGTTTGTAGGAGCTGACATGTCTTGTATGGCACGTACTTTTTCTGGAGATTTGCTTATTCGATTCAGCTCGACTACATGTCCCAAATACTCAATTTTTTCTGATAGAAATAAACATTTCTTTTTGTTTACATGTAAATCATTTTCATTAAGTTTCTTAAGACAAGAATCAAGGTTTTGAAGGCATTCATTTTGTGAAGGTCCGTGTATGATAATGTCATCAAAATAAGCTTCTACACCTTTAAGACCATGAAGAATTTGACATAGAATGCGATTAAAATCTGATGGAGCCGTTTTAATACCGAAACTTAGGCGATTCATTTTATATGTACCTCGATGTGTTGAAATTGTTTGAATTTTACTGCTTTCTTCGTCAACTTTTAAATGTAAATAAGCTTTGTACAAATCTAGTTTGCAGAAATATCGAGAGTTTCGAAGGCTATGAAGAACATCATCTATTCGTCGAATTGGATGATTGGCTTGTACAAGGCGTTCGTTAACGCCACATTTGTAATCCACACATAAGCGTACGCCACCATCGGGCTTTGGAATGACTACTAAAGGTGAACCCCAATCACTTGCGGCAACTAATGTTATTATTCCGTCGTTTTCAAGTGAATCTAACTCTTTATTAACACGTTCTAGTAATGCATACGGGACATTTCTTTCTCTGGTAAAAATAGGTTTGACAGAATTTCGAAGTTGAAGCGAGACTTGAAAATTTGGTACACATCCAACTTTTTCTTCAAATATTAAAGGATATTTGTTAAGAATATCGTTTATCGATTTATTTTGATGTATTTGGAAAATTGGTGTGACGTTTGAATTTTTTGTATTTGAATCGATTTTATTGAGTTCAATATTAAGACCTCTTATCCATTGTCTACCAAGTATAGCATCATGACCATTAGGAACAATATGCAGTTCACCAAGAATTTGTTGTCCCTTGTAAGCTACATTGAGGCATAATTTTCCTACTGGTTTTATAATGTTACCTGAATAAGATCGAAATGCAATATTCGAATTTTGTAAAGGCAAGTTAAGATTGAGACGTTCGAAATCGTTTTGAGCTAAAAGTGAGTATTTTGCACCGGAGTCTACTTCAAATTGTTGAATTTTTTCGTTGAGTGTAACATTTATGAGATATTTGTCGCAATTGTTTACTTCAAATAAATCTACAATTTGTGATTTGATAGGTTCTAATTTGTAAGGGCCATATTCTACAGATAACTGATCATACAAATTATCTTCGACGGTGATGGCATTCGTTGAATGTTCAGATGATTTGTTATTAGATAAAAGAGTTGAGAGACATACCTTTGATACGTGACCTTGTTTCTTACATAGCGTACATTTAAGTTTTGATTTTTCTGTTCGGCAAGAAGTAACTTTGTGGTTAGCTCGTCCACATCTCAGGCAACAATTTTCTATACCAAGGGCTTTGAAATTAATGTGTTGAGGCTTGAATGACTTGTAACTTGAATTTGAAGAAGGTCTTGATCTTGAATAATGTTTATACCTTGAATTGGAAATTTTGTTGACATCTATGTTTGAGGTTGAAGCTGTTGGGTTTGGTCGTAATTCCTTGCATTCGATTTTTGAAGCTTCGAGGGCAATAGCTTTGTTGAGAATGTCATTGAAGTTTTTTGTATCAGATTGTAAGATCTGCTCACGTAGCCAATCGTCTCGAAGACCACGAATGAACTGAGCGCGGAGAAAAATCTCAGACACTGACACAGATTTGGAACACTCGCATTTAACACTAAATTCGCAATTTTCAATGTCCTTTTGAAGTGAAGAAACAAACTCAGCTATATTCTGATGGTCTGTTTGAATAACGTTAAGAAAAAAATGTTGGGAAACAACTACGTTCTTTTTTGGAATTAGCATCTTCTTGAGGTTTGAAATGAGATCCGGAAGTTCCAAGTTTTTAACGGGCTTCTCTGGACCAAGAAATGCAGCAAGGTTGTTGTAGTGTACGGAACCAATGGATACGCATAGTAATTGTGCTTTTTTATTTTCGGCTGTTAAATTTTTCATAATGCAATAGTTTTCAAATCGTTCCAGATAATTTGAGAATTTTTCGTTTTCAGCATTGAAATTTTCAAACGGATTAATGTTTGTTGTTGTTGAAGGAATTTGCAATTGTGTAACAAGTTGCGTAATAGCTTCCTGTTGGCTTTGGAAGGCTTGTAAGATTTGTTGTAATTTATCGGCATCCATTTTGGTAACTCGAAAAATTTAATTGGAATCTATGTAAATATTTTTCGTAATCGATTTGAAATCTTGCATAAAGGTTGAATTTTCTTTTACTCGTCGCCAAATTATTGCATCTTTTCAAAATGAAACAATCGAATTATTATAAAAATAATATTAACAAAATGAAGCTTTTTATTCAACGATTGAAAAATTAATAATTATTATTGAAAAACAAATACATAGCAACGATGATAATTTTCTATTTTTTATATTGAAAGTAGACAGTAGTTTTTATAATGAAAATGAACAGTTGTTTATTAATGAAAAAACACCACAGCATCCCAGAAAAACTCATCCGTCTGTGTAAGATGACAATGGAAACTTCACGCTGTTCCAACATGGTCGGAAAAAACTTAACAGACGGATTTGATGTCAAAAAAGGTTTTAGACAAGGCGATGCGTTGTCATGCGATTTATTCAACATCATTCTTGAAAAGATTGTGTAAAGCTCTAACGTCAAAAAGTCCGTCCAGCTACTAGAATACGCAAACGACATTAACATAATTGGAAGAACAAAGCGTGATGCCAGTGGAGCGTTTGTGAGTCTTGAGACGGAGGCCAGGAAGATGGGTCTAGCGGTTAACGTTGTCAAGACCAAGTTAATGCTGTCGACAAGAAAGGACAACCAACATCGACGTCTTGAAGCAAACGTCAACATAGACAGATTTAACTTCGAGGTAGTTAAGGACTTTGTCTACCTGGGGTCCGCTATCAACTCAGACAACAACACCAGCGCTGAAATCAAACGAAGAATCACTCTTACCAATCGCTGCTTCTTTGGACTTAGAAGGCAATTGAGTAGTAAAGTCTCTCCCGAGCAACTAAAGTGACACTCTACAAAACCCTCATCATCCCGGTCCTCATGTATGGTGCAGATACATGGACCATGACAACATCTGATGAAAACGTTTTGGGCTGCTTTGAGAGAAAAATTCTTCGAAAGCTTATTGGTCCTGTCTGCATAAATGGAAAATTTAGACGAAGATTCAACCAAGAACTGTACGAGCTGTTCAGCGAGACTGACCTAGCCAGAAAAGTAAAGGTCCAACGACTTAGATGGTTGGGTCATGTTGAGCAAATGGAAAATAATGCTCCAGCTTGTAGAGTACACAGATGGTAGAGGATCTGAACTAACTTTGCGTGCAAAACTGGAGACAGCTAGCTAGGGACCGAGCTGGCTGGAGACTTTTGTTGGTTGATGCCCTGGTCCGACCTGGACTGTAGCGCCACCATAAGTAAGTAAGTAAGTAAAGTAATTTGCAATAACAAATTATTGACAATTAATATATTTTATTACATTAATAAATAAGATTTATTGAACTTTTGTTGAAATTTTTGCAGAAGTTATCATAAATTTCATTATATTAGGTTTGTCTTATTTTTTCATTCCCATTAAAAAACGGCTAAGCGAATATCGTTCAAAACCTAATCAGCTTTTGGTCCAAAGTCAAGATTGTGTTTTTGCATTTGAACCCATTTTTTGATTAGAAAAAAATCGTAGCGATTTAAAATAAAGGATTGAAAAAAAGATTTCCGCTCACCTTATGACAAATCAAACTTTATTTTTGTTTGCAATTTTCGAAATGAGTGTACATTTTTTACGCTCAATTGAAAACGACTAACGGTATTTTCTTAACTCAAAATAATTTCAAAAGAAAAAAAAATAATACCTTTGAAAAAACTTTGTATTTTACTTAAATCCGACATTTTTCTACTGATATTCAGCCAGTGGAGTCAATGAAGCTTTTTTCATCCATTCCTTCTGAGTGTATCAAAGCAGGACTTCGGCCGAATGTTTATTCAGTGGAGTTTGCTGCTCGCTGAGAGGAGTTCCGACTCGACCATTTATTTCGCGCAAGCTCAGCCGTTTATTTCACAGCCTTCGTAGTGAACAGGAGTCTGATTTTGATGAGACTTAAAGACAGAGCGAAAGCCATCGTTTATGCAGTGGTAACATTGACAGTCGTATAATCTGATTCAATGAAAGGGAGCCGCGACTACCAACCACCGAGCCTAGAGGCAGGTGACAACTCATAGCCGCTGTTTCATTATTTTTAAGTATTGTAAGCTATATTATTTGTAAAATACATTCGTATTAAACTCTGTTAGACCTTAATTATTATTAAATAAACAGCTATTAAGCGAAAGGTGAAGGTTGGTGAAGGTTGGTTGTGTTATTTGGTTTGGATCTTTAACTCAACGTTAGGTGCTTAGTCGAGAACACCCTGGACAGACTTATCATACCTCAGCCTTAGAAAACAAGCATCACAAAGTATGTATAAGTATTAATTTTTTGTTCGCAATTAAATGCTGTTACATCCATTAAACCGCCTGCTAAAACGTCTTTTTGTTTTCGAGAAATTAAGAAAAAAAATAGGCTTTTTTTAAATTATAAAATCACCCCTCCTGGCTAAACGGGACGCAATAGACCCCTCCTCCTTCCATATAATTTTTTTCTTGTCTTAATGCAACCTACACACTTAACTTAATAAACATCGCACATTACTCGTGGATCACCCTTTAAAAATAATAAAAACATTGTTTAAACAAAATAAATAATTATTTCATCCAAATGAAATGAAAATTAAAAAAAAAAATCATCCAAATCCGAGCTGTTTCTGAGGACTTTCTGAAAAGTCTTCGTTGACTTCACTATTATAAAGAACCTCTCAATTTTTTAGTTTTTCCAAGTGTTCATTTAATTTGTTTGACTAGTGTAGATACATTTGTATTAACCGTTAAAATTAGAAATATAATATTGATATATCCACCTTCTTCCTGGTGGAGTTCTTTTTGCCAGTACCGTTATTAAAGTACTTTTATACGCGGATGACTTAACGATTTTTGCGGATAATCCTTTTACGCTACAATAACAACTAACAGCCCTATTATGACTATCAATTTGATAGTCGATAGCTTCTATCAAATAGTTGATAGTTTCGTTTTATGAGTATCAACTGATATTTTTGATGAATATTTATCAAAATTTCCTTAAGCGGGATATACACAGTTCAAATGCTTGTCATACACGAGCAAGTGTATTAGTAAATTCGGATAGAAGTTGCCTATACACACATCAATCAAAGTCTTCAATCTTTTATTTTAGAGTGACTATTTTGTGACAGAACAAATTATTATTCGATTCCCCTAGTGAGTTTTAACTTTTAAGTTTCCTATTTGTGTTCTTTTTTTGTGCTTACAATGAGCGACACAGACCATTGTTGCATCGCCATAGGACTTGGTTCATTTTAATGGAAACCATTAAAGCTATTTCAAGAATGTTATTACAGACTTAAAGAACAATAAATGCAGTTATGAGTGGAATAGTAAATCTTTATTCTCTCTGACTTTTTCCCTTTTAAAAATACGGAATATGTTTCTTGACGTTTCAATCAGGAATTTTTAGTTGATAGAAAAATTGATTTGTATCAAATTTTTTGATATCCGTAATACAGTGTCTTTCAAAAAAATCATTCACAATCATGATAAAATCTAATAAAATTCCAAGTCGATAGTCATAATACGAATTCATTAAATTTGTTGATATATATCAACTATCAAGTCGATAGTTGCTAGTCATAATAGGGCTGTAAATCGACTTTCTTTGTTTTGTGAGACCTGGGGTTTAGAAATTAATGTCCAAAAGACTAAAATTCTCGTTTTTGAACCAAGGCAGACGCGTAGACGTCCTGAAGAAAATTGTTTTCTCAATGATATGCGTATTGAAATTATACAAGAATTCAAGTACCACAATTTGAGTTTTGTCAAGCATTCCAAAATAAAAAGTGTTGAAGCCAAACTAGCATTAAATCTGATGTGGCCAAAGTTTTTTTCAAACGAAAATATTGATCTTGCGTCCAAATATAAAGCATTTAATGCAACGGTTAATTCTTGTTTGACTTATGGTGTTCAAGTGTTCGGATACTTAAATCTTGAAGCTTTAAGCGGCTATTTCGTTTGCCAAATTCTACTCCGAATTATGCTATTTATGTCGAGTCAGGAATAACACCTATCCATGTAAAAAATCTGAAGGCTAGCGAGGACTTAATCGTTAGATTTATGAATAAAAGAGATGTGTGTCTTCACAAAAAATTAAAAAAAAAATTGTTACAGACAAATGCCTCTCCTTTCAAAGAGTGGAATCAACTCGCTGTTTCCCGGGACTATTCTTTTAATTTATCAGAGAATAACGTGGAAGAATGGCACACTCAGTTCGCAACTCTAATCGCGAAACTCGACCATGCTATGTTCTTAGAAAATCTTTCCAAGGCTAATTCATCTGTTTCGAGAAATATGTATATACATTTTAATCACCAATTGATCTCAAGCATCAATTACTTTCGAAATGAGTTTTCAGCCTTCCAAATAAGCATAATTTTCAGAGCTAGAGTTGAGATTTTAAATTTAAATTTTATACCTCATCGGGAAGATTTGCCGCAGCTTTGTGAGCTTTGTAATAGAAGAGAGAACGAAGATATGTGTCACTTCCTAGCGGTTTGCCCTATATTACAAGAAATTCGTCGATTATACTTTTTGGAAGGCTCTATCACAGCCTACCGTAACAGCTTTTTGTAATATGTCTTATTTCATGTTGCAAATCATACAAAATTGCTCTTTTGTGTTTCAAATCACCATAAAATTGATGAATCTCTCTCTGAAAGGAAAATACTTTCAGAAAGCGTTTCCATATTTTAGGGTTTGTTATTTTTCTGAAAGTGTTTTCAGAGAGCAGTCACACTATGAATGGAAAGTACTTTCTGAAAGTGATTTCTGAAAACATTTTAATTTCAAGAAACTAAATATTCTGAAAACATTTTTCGGGTCGTTACACTTGTGGATTTAGCTATATATAAAATTCCTTACCGCAGGAAGAAAGCTAAATAGTCCAACAATTAATTAACAACAACAATGAAACGAATTTTATTGATGACTATACAAAGATCAAATTCGGAATGAAAAATATTTTAGAAAAATGAAAATTTGATTAATTGAAATTGAACTACTGAAATATTAATTTTGAAGATAGCAAAGTGAAAATGTTAAAGTAGAAAATTGAGTTATTGTGAAATTAGGATAAATTAATAATAATACAAATGGACTTATAAGCCGCCACACACTATAAAAGCGAAAACGTTTCCTGAGAGTGCTTCCTGAAAGCTTTTTGTTTGTAATCGGTTGTGATTTTTCAGATCATTCGCTTTCAAGAAAGCAAAAAACTTTCACAAACAGTTTCTGAAAGTTGAAAGCGTTTTCTGAAAGTGATTTGCTTTCTTCAAAACGATTTCAGGAACTAGTTACACTGTGAAAGTTTTTTTTTCTGAAAGTGTTTTCAAGAAAGCAAATCATTTTGAGAAACGCTTTCAGGAAAGTACTTTTCGGGTCGTCACACTATGAAATGTTTACTTTCAGAAAGCTTTTTGCTTTCTGAAAGTACTTTCCTTTCAGTATGTGATGGGACCTTAAGTCTGTTTTCGTTTTCTTATGGAGATTTCAAAGTAACAAATTAAAAAAAAAAATTGTACATTTTTGTGTTTCAAATCAAGTTAAAAATATTAAATTTCTATAAACATTTTTCTAAACCCTAATACTAATTAAAAAATCTTATTTACTATTTTTGAATTCTTAATTTTTTTATTATATGTATGTATATGAAATGTCATTTCAGGCAGTCCTTATTTCTTTCGAAAAAAAATTGTAACACAACCTATACGGTGAAAAAATAAAGAATTTATCTATCTATCTACATATTAATCCAAAAGTTTAATTGATATTAATCTGGTTCCCTTAACTTGCCTTTCTCGATTACAATTAAAAAATTAATTGGACAAAACAACCCGAGTAACCGGTGTAGATGAGCCGGTTCTTATTATTGCAATTCTAATATAAAAGCAGACTTAATGATCTTTTTTTTTCATTTAACTTGCAAAATATTTAATTTTCAAGATTTACATTCATCCTTAAGATAATGATCGCTAATTGTGTTCTCCATCTCAAAACACCAAAAATTATATAATCTTTAAAAAAAGTACATAAAAAGCTCCCAGTGAAAATAGTCTCCAATCAAAACTTTATAAAGCCGTCGTCATAAGAGCAAAAAAATAGGATTAATTTAGTCAGTGTAACCCTTTAAATTTAAACCGGTGTTAAGTTCAAGACATTTGAATAAAACATTAATCAAGAATATGGAGGTATAAGATAATTAGTGAAACAAGAAAATAAATTGCACACTCACCCTTAAGTCCGCATGATTCCTTGACTGTAAATGGAATACCCAAGAGAGGATGACGTCCAAAAAGTGCATTCAATTGTTCGGCTGGCGTCGTTTTTATTAACTGGTCAACTTGTTGAGCGTCTTTAATTGCCGCTGCACATCGGTCTTCAACAATTGCATTTAAAATGGGATTAACCACCCTGATGCGCTCCACATACGCCCGAACAAGGTCTTCGGATTTGATCTGAAAACATTTTTTTTTTAAATGTAAAACAGTTTCGAAAATGTTTTAAATTTACCTCTTGTTTTCTTATTTTTGAAACTAAATCAACTACGGGAACATTTGTCAATTCTGGTCGACTTGGTGGTGGTACTTGTGAACGCTTGCCACCCGTGAAGTATGCAATTATTGGGCTCAAAATTATTCCAACGATATGAAGAAATGTAGCAATTAATCGTAATAACAATTCCATTATAATTATTATTGTTTAAAAATATATTACTAAACAAAAACTCCTGCTCCAAAGGCACTTATGAACAATGCCGCGTTCTATTAACGAATGATTATCAGTTTGCCCTTTTAACTAAAACCAGCGCATATTTAGCACAAAGTTCTTCAAGTCAAACATTCAAACCGCTCCGCTCGTCACACTTTGTCAAGATTCTTAATCAATTCCAGAATAGGAATTAATCTTTTTTTTTGTAGTTCCTTTTTGTTTAAGTTTTGCTTTCGATTTTGTTTCATTCAACTTTTTGCTTCGAAGCCTTAAAGTTGCAATTCCGTGTTGACTGCTTGTTTTGTGTTCTCGCTCTTTCTAAATAGCTTCTTATTGAAAAATGTTGTTCGAACTTCGAAGGCACTGTCTGGTTTCAAGTACACTTTGTTTCGTTTTGTTTTTTCTTTAATTGCGAGTAAATTTACATTTTGTTTTGTGTTTAATTAGATAGGTAGAGTGGGTTAGAGTATTGAATTAATTAGTTTGTGGATATTCGTTGTAGACAGTGTTGCGGAAGGACGTGATAACGATGATCAAAACTGTTCTAAAAAAAAACACACACACACAATTTAAATGGTTTGTTTTGATTGTAAAGGTCAAGTTTATGTTTTACTTTGTAATACATTTCTTAATGAAGTAGTAAGGGAAACGAAAACAAAAGCTCAAATTCAAAAATTGACTTATAACATCAAACCTGTATCCGCCCAAAGCTTGAGTACGATTCCCACCTTTGGGCTGGTGCTCCAGTTACCTAGATAAGCCTCTTGGATGGAATACAAAAAAGAGCTGTAAGAACGATTGGTGATAGAGAGATCACTGATACATTCACTCCTTTAGACCACCGTCGGTCGTAACGTAGCGTATCTCTAGTTGTTTTATCGCTACTTTTACGGTAATTGCTTCAGTGAAATAGCCAGTTGCATTCCTCCCATCAAACAATTCGCCCGTAATACTTTCGCTTCTAGGAATGCCCATCAGTTTACCTTCGAGCCTGACTTCGGACGTACTCTCAAGTATAGGGAATCATTTTTTAGCCGTACTTCGCGAATGTGGAACTCTCTTCCACTCTCAGTCTTTCTCGGTTATGCAATGTTCAAGAATTTAAGACCAATGTACACCGACACCTCCTTTCCAACCCCTTCTCCTCTTTCTTATGCACTCACTGTGTCTCTGGCATAAAATGGGTATAAAAATCCCTTGAGTTGGTGCAAATTATAAGAAAAAAGATGTTTTAGTTGCAACAAACTAAAGTGAATTAATTTTTTGTACTAACTGTTTTCCAACATTTCTTGGTTCTGATCTTGCTACTACCAACAAGATGTATTTAATTCCAAAGCTTGAGTATATTACCCATCTGTGGACTGATTCTCCAGTGACATACATAAGGCTCTTGGATTCAACCGCAGTAGGTACTAGCGCTAAGGGCTTCTAGGAGTTCTCATTACTTACTTACTTAAGGTGGCGCTACAGTCCGTTGTGGACTTGGGCCTCAATCAACAGTCTCCGCTAGCTAGCTTGGTCCTTAGCTAGTCGTCTCCAGTTTTTGATTGAGGTCCTCTTCCACTGGAGTGCGCCACCTGAGTCGCGGTCTTCCTCTTCTCCTACGTTCTCGTGTCGAAGGCTTCCCGGGCCGAAGCATTGGTGTCCATCCGCTCTAAATGACCGAGCCATCTGGGTCTCTGGACCTTGACCTTCTGGCTAGGTCCACGTGCGTCGTTGAACAACCGCAAACTTCGCTGTTATATCTTCTTCGCCATTCCCCTTCAATGCACACAGGGCCAAAGATGACCCGAATAACTTTCCTCTCAAAACAGCCTAAGGCACTTTAATCCGATTCTGTCAAAGTCCGTGCTTCTGCACCATACAGCAGGACTAGGATGATGAGGGTGTTGTACAATTTTACTTTAGTTGCTCGAGAGAAAGGTTTTCCACTCAATTGCTTTCGTACCCCCAAGAAACAGCGATTAGCAAGAGTAATTCTTCGTCTGATCTCGGCGCTGGTGTACTCATTGGTTTACCCTTAATCTCAACTTCGGCCGTACCTCGCACAGATTCGTTCCTTAGTCGAAAGTGGAATATCTTTTCACGCTTTGTCTTTCCAATTCAGTGCAATGCGTAAGAATTCAAAATCAGTATACCGGCAACTTTTCAATCCAACACTCATTTGAAAAGTTCAAAATCGTTAAAGCTATTAAGAAGGTGGCTAGGTTTTCTGTTAAAGACTTTTTTAATTCCTTCATGCTTCAGGTCCGCTGGTAAGCTATTAAGTATTTACTTACTTACTTACTAATCCGGCTCACAATCCATGAAGGATCTCTGCCTTTGATACTGCAGCCTTCCATAGCGAACGGTCCCTCGCATGCACTCTTCAGTCTCCAAAGCCAAGCGCTCTGGCATCCGCAGTCACTTGGTCCTTGTACCGTAGGTTCGGTCTTACTTGCCGCCTCGAACCTAGGTATGCGGCACAGTTGAATCAGTGTTCGTCTGCGTAACAGCTTTGTTTGAAATTTGTGATTTTTTTTTGTAATCCGTTCTCAGTCCCTTAAATGCGCCCACGGGCTGTGTAATATGTGTTGTATTGAGCGTGTTATTACGTCAGAAGTCTCTTAATTCCATTGAAATGGAATTTGTGGTCATTGACTGGTGGTGGTCCTGAGCGTTTTTTTATTAATTTCCATAGTCCGCTCGTTGAAACTAGTGATTAATAAACTCGGTTTGCTAACTCGAGTCAACTCGATCAAGCCAATCTGCAAACCGACTTGGCGAACCGAATTTTCAAACCGAGTTGCAAACCAAGTTGCAAACCGAGTTGGCAAACCGAGTTGGCAAACCGAGTTGCAAACCGAGTTGGCAAACCGAGTTGGCAAACAGAGTTGGCGAACTGAATTTTCAAACCGAGTTGGCAAACCGAGTTGCAAACCGAGTTGCAAACCGAGTTGGTTCGTTCAACTCGAGTTAACTCGGTTTACAAAATTTACGGTTCGGCACATCACTAGTTGAAACTATTGTCTACATATTTGAAAAACGTCTGGGATTGTATCCACCCACTGGCAGATCTGCCTAAGATCCATTTATCCGGCGTTCTTCTTACAATGGAAACACTGGCAAAGGTGTTAATATTTGTCCATCGTCACTGAAGAGAAAACAGTACAGTTATCCCCTCATATTCGTTTCCATGTTGAAGAGTATAAAGATTTTTCCAACGTCTTGGTGATTCCTGGTTTTAGAGATAGGCTGAATGATGTTTCATTTCCGTTGAGGGGTCTTCTAAAATACCAGCTGCACCAATCTCCTCTAAATATTCTTACGTCCCGATCGCTCGTCGTCTGCTGTTCTGAGAGATAGTTCATAATGACATCTTAGGAAGGCGAAGTAATAAATTTTCCTTTGTAGGCTATCCTTTATAATAGTCCTGCGTTTTTCCTTACGATGGACATTTGTCACTAAAGGTCCTTGGAGTTTTGAGGAATGCCACACTTGATAAGTTCTACGAGCCAATTAACAAGTTGCTGTTCTTCAGCCAGGTCGGGGGGACAGAAATGATGGCTTTCATCGTGGACGTTGGATGGTGTAATCTTGTATTTGTACTATCATTATCGCCATTACAGAGATTGCAGAAGTTATTTCTCCAAATTCCCAGCATCGCTTGCGACTAAACTACGATGTTTCCTTGTTCGTCTTTACAGGCTTCAGTTGTAGGCTTATAACCTTAACAACGTTCTTTTTACCTTCAGGTAAGACTTCTGAACCTCATTTTTGCTATTTCATCCCTCTGATTTCTCGATCGCTCCATTCTAGCGCTGCTTCTTTTTTCTCTTTTTCTCTGTTGTTCGTTACATTTATGTGCGAAGTATTGTGATGTCAATGTTTTGAATGCATTTGAACATACAAATTTTCACCACAACCGGTTCAGTGAATTAAGAGGAATTTAGTAGAGTCCTGTGGACAGATAGCCATATAAAAAGGTGGGTTACGGTGTTTTTTTCTTTTATTCCTTGTAAAATAATAGTGGTGAGTCTGAGCCAGAAAAAAACATGGCTTTTATGTTTCCCCTATCAGACTTATCTTAGCAGCCAACTTAAACATCTTATCAAAAAGTCTTTAGTTTTTATTTTTCAAGATAAAAATAAACGCAGTTGTCAACAAAACTAACCACGGCCGGTCGGAAAATGAAGTTGTTTTCGTTTTAAACGATTGAACAAAAAATTGACAAAAACAAAACAATCTGCCTGTTTTGTCAAATTATTGTGAATGTTCCTCTTTTGCCGCATTAAGTATTCATTGGTCGTGTTAAGTGTTATTCTAGAAAGCAATAAAATAAATCACATTGCAACAATTGATATTTTTGTCATGAATTAGCATTTAACTTTGGCCCACTGGAGTTGCGTTATTTGTTTTTGGAGTTTATATCGATTGGCAAGGTTAGAAAGACCATTTTGTCAAGGTGCACTTTCAATCAGTGGTGGCGTGATGTTGGCGCTTGGGCTATAGAATGACAATTTTGACAATAGTTTATTGGTTTGTTTTGGTCGTTTCTTTTCATAATATTAATTATAAAATTGGGTGTTTTAATAGGCACGAATTGTGTGCAAGTTTGCATGGCTTTTGGTCTATGTACATACATTTAGATTGCTGGTTTCATTGTTAGGTAGATAATTTTAAAATAATTCAATTTGAGCTTACTTTTAGCAACGAGAAACCATTTTTTGGTTAAATCGGCAGTTGATAATATATACAGTGCCTTGCATAAGTATAACCGCACCCAAAAAATAGGAGTGACTCCTTACTATTTTTTTATTGAGCTGCATCACAGATCAAGCAAATTGAGAAGAAAATAAAGTACCGTTATTTCCTCTCCTGGTGTTTAAAAATTAAAAAAAGATTTTAATGTATTGCAAAAATATAGCCGCATTTATTGTTTTTTGTTTTTTTTTTTCATTTTAAGTTCATTTTTAACAAAAAATTAATATGCAATTTTGTTGCCTCTATTTTCCACCAATCTTAGAATTATTTTTGGCATTAAGCATTAACTAGATTTTTCAATATGGAGTCGTCTAAAGCGTTCCATACTGTCACAACTGCCTCCCGCAGCTCAGCAACACTAGCAAATTGCTTATTATGGGCATAAATTTTGCGAGTTAAAATTCCCCAAAGATTTTCTATGGGGTTGCAATCTAGAGAATGTGACGACCACTCCATTAAATTAATGTTTTTCGATTCGAACCAATCCAATTTTTGACGACTTACATGAATTGGGGCATTATCTTGCTGGAAGAGCATTATCTTGCTGGAAGACATGCTCAACTCGTAGAGGTGAAGGCAAGTGCAACCTTACCACGCTCGCAGAAAGCCCCCCCAAACCATACAGCTGCACCACCAAAGTTCCTCTTGGAAAAACAAATTTTTCTCTTTCCTCAAATCGTGCCAATATCCGCTAAAACCATCTGGTCCATCGAGATTAAACTTTTTTTCATCACTAAAACAAACCTAATAAAAAACATTCATTCCAGTATGCCATTTGGAATAATTAGATTTTAGTGTAGATTAATAGAAAGTCACTTACGGTTTTCCAATCCCGATTTATGTTTTGGCGGGCAAATTCCAATCTATTTTATTTGTGGGCTGCTGTTAAATTGGGAGATGGCACCATTTTTCCCCGAACAATGTCTCCACTGCTTTTTAAAGCACGAGAAACGGTTGAAACCTAAACTCCTAAACCCAATTCGTAACGAAATTCCGGCAAAGAATGCACCGAATTGGATGCAGCATTGATTAAACGCCTCTTGTCGCGACGCACGTGTCAGCTTCTGCGAACGCCTTATTTTTGTCCCATAAGATTCTGAATGTTTTAAAAAATTTCGAACGACACGATCCGATCGTGAAATTCGTCTTCCAATAGCCCTAAGACTTAGGCCGCTTGACCGAAAAGCCAAGATTTTGCCTTTTCCAATTTCGCTTAAATGCGTACCGCGTGGAATTGTTGTAAATAGTAAGGAATCACTCCTATTGTAGGTTTTCTTTTAAATGCATTTTTCCGGGTGCGGTTATACTTATGCAAGGCACTGTATGTACTTTAAGGTGAAGCTTAGATTTTTGGACAACAATAATGTTTTATTTCCAGTTAACGCTCCATGGTAAAACAATTATAATTCGATTAAGACATATCAACTTTCTGCAGGCCAAATCATTAAAGTTGCATGATTTTCTCACATCCAATATCAACCACGGTATGAACTTGAAGAACTATGCTTGAATACAACTGTATTTACGATGAAAATTTCATTAATATTTATTGGGCCATTTAGGAAAACATGTATTTCCATTTTATAAAGAATCACATTGATAAGCCTCACAGAATGTTCCTAGTAAAAAAAAAGTATACGCCACAGTGACCACATAACAAATGTTGATACAATTTATGATTAAAATTTCTTCCGATAACAATTGACTTATTTAATATCACAAAGATTAAAAAGTCTCAATTTATTTCGAATTATGAGGGTGGTCCGAAAAAAATCAAGCCTCACCAGTATCGCAAGAGCGATTTACTATCGTGTAATACATTTCCCTAGAATGGTTCTGTCAGTCGGAGATTCGATTCTTTGATTGTGGAAAGAAATCGCGCAGCGAAATCATAAAGCGTTTGACTGCTGTGCAGTGACTTCTTCGATGACTACCGGCAATGGTTGGTATAAGTAAGCTTCACAATGAAATGACAGTGTGACGTGCAAACAATCATATTATTTTTGTGTGTAGTTTTGCCTTAAATAAGGATTTGCATGAAATACGAGACAAGGTCAGTTTGCATAATATTTGTGCAAAAAGTTCAAGAGCAAACTGGAGTTGAAATTCAGTCTGACGGTATACTTGCATAGACTTTAGGGAAGTTTTTGAAAGAAGAATGGAAAGGTCATTATTTGAGGAATTTAAGCCCATACTTTGAAACATGTCAAAAACTGCAAATATTTGAAAAATGTCAGTGTTTTCATCATGAGAAATAGAGGTCAGCCGAAACGAGAGACTAGCGGTAACGCTTAGGTTTCTTGCCAGGCAGGAACTTTAATATAGTGCAGCAATAATAAAGCCTACTATCAAACAAATTGGCTTAGATCTATGTTTGATTTTTCCTGTTTTTCGACTCTTCCGTATGTTTTTACCAACCTTTTTTCACAGAAACCATCTCTGAATGCAACTATATTTACCATGAAAATACTGTTTGAATATCTGATGGAACGTTAAGGAGTCCATACCGGAAATTAAACCGTAAATTCATTTTTATAGGTACAGGTATTTCGTATTCTAATACGGATGCAATGAAAATGTATACTCGGGCGTATACGTATTTTTTTTTTACAGTTATTTTTATAAACTTTTCTAGGATTTCATATGAGGTCATGGCAACGAAGAATGGATATAAATCCAAGCTAAATAGCAATCAGCTGTTGGACAAAAAATATCCAACAAAAAATCCTTGAGCATAGCTCATTCGACCAAGAAATATCATTTCGAAAGGTACACCGAGTTCCCTCAGAAAGGCATTCTTTTATTTATGGGATGTTCAGTGTTCTTGTATCATAGTATTTATACAACACTAAACCTTAACTCTACAATCAGTGTCAAATGTCTTGACAAATTTTATTATTATTATTAAGCAATCGCTCGTGGCTTAGTGTTTATGCGCGTATGCTGCCTACTCGTGTCCATAAAGTTTTAATTTTATCTTTAACGGATACTGCCTCTTTTGAAGAACTGACAAAAATTATAATAGCATCAATCTGTCATGAGAAAAGTGCTTCTCAACTTTTCCGTTCGGAACCGGTGTTAAATTGTAGGTCCCTCAATTTAATTCACACGCCTTGGCTCTTCAAGAGCTGTCGCGCCACTCTACTTATTTAATTTATTTTTTTTATAAATATGTGAACTAAGTTCCCATAAGAAAGTGAACTAAGTTCTCGCAGTACATGGGAACTATATTCACTTTACTAAAGCGGATTTAGTTCTCCCTGGGTGGAAACTTAATTCCTCAGTGGAGTTAGTTCCCGTGGATTTATTTCCCTGCACCGACCAAAATAGTGTTTGACACTGTTTATAAGCGCTAACAGGGATTAAAAAACTATCCGAAGGATGGCAAAACGAGGAAAAAACCGTCCAACTTCACAAATGGAAAAGTGTTCTTTCACTATGATAACACACTGGCTTATACCTCCGCCTTTGCCACTGTCAAATGGGTCGAGTTGAGCTACGTCCTGTTGTCCCAAACTCTGTATTCTCCAGATGTGGCTCGATGTTAAATCTTTTGTTTCCAAACTTGAAAAGTCTTTCATTCGACATAAATCTTTGTCGAATAAGGCACCAAGAAATCTTACCTCAAGACTTCTTAATGAAGTATGGGCAACACTGGGCCAAGTAAATTGTGTTAAAAGGAGAATATATTGAATATAAAAACCGACTATAATCTTTGATGTGCACTGGGTAAAGATAAGTTAAGGCAAATCTTAAAACATAATGAATAATCGAGATTGGACAAACAAAATGAACAGTGATTCTGGTCACAACTATTGACAAATAAAAATATGTTAGTCGATAAACACTCTTTCAATTAACACATTATTTTCTACCAAGTTTTCCCTAACAAGAATCTTAAGTAACTCACTTCAAGCACTTCAAATAAAATACTAAGCAATTCGCACGTCTAAGTTAATTATTCTTAAATTAAACTCAAGAGACACAGAAAAACACCGCCACCAGATCAAGAAACTTCAAACTAACCTTGTTGTCAGTTGTTTTGTTTCAAATAATTTTGAACACCATTTGGACTAATCAAAATAAAATCAAAGACAATTTACAGCAATCTGTAACACGAGCCAGTTTAATAAAATTGAATATAAAAACACCACAATTTATTTCAAACAAAAGAGAACACGCCTCACACAAGCGACCCACAAGCGACATACAATTCCAAACCAAACTGATTGATAACTGAATTTAATAAACCAACAATAAATAATCCACAATTTGGATAGCACTGCAGTTAAACGAAGGGGTTAAGATAACAAAATTCAAACAACAAGTGTACGAGTACAACGCGACCGGCGCTTATACCCGTTCAACGATAATAATCGTCCAGCTTGCTCAACGGAAGCGTTGAAGCGTCGTCATCATCGTCGCCTCGGTCGGTTATAGTCGTATCGATGTCGTTTCGATGTCAACTTGAAAAGCTTTCAGTGGTTGTAGAATTTGTTGTGGTCATGATCATCAGCCAATATCAAAGTTGCGATTCAATAGGGCCTGTCTATATAGAATAGATACTGTAAACGCATTGGTTACAAGACGTGATTATGAAGTCGGTGGCACGCGGAAACAGTAGTAGTTAATCATAAATATGCTTTGAGGGTGAAGGTGCGACCCTAAGCATTGTTTATAAAGTTATTTAGAAAAACTTTGTAACTCTGTCGAGAAGACTCTTTTGCGTGTTCTCTGTTTTGTGTAGGCCTTAATCGGCTGAGTTAAAAATTTTCCCAGAATGCGGCCTTGTAGAGCTTATTGGCATTAGAATTCTTGTAGTCTTTAGTGTTTTTATTTTTGTTTTATTTTTTGTTAATTTTAATGAGTGGAGAATTTTGGACCATTTGTTTTTTAGAACGGATGAAGAAGTTAAGGCTTTGGCAAAACAAGTTAACTTTTTTTTTACTCTCTAAAATTGTCGTTTGGCAAGAAGAAAAAAAAGATTAGGTATACGACTAGAAGATTGGACACTTTCAAATTTGGTGCGAGGTCATTTGTTGATAAACTCGGAATGCATGGGTGGATTTGTACATTTCAAATCTTAAAATGAAACGCTTAGGAGCTATGATTTCCACCTTATATTTTAATTTTGTTTAACCATATAATTTGCACAAACTCGAGGGGTTTTTTGATACCCTTAATACGACAGAGACACAGTATGTGCTTTAGGAAGTAATGCAGGGATTGGAAAGGAGGTGTCGATGTACATTGGCCTTAAATTCCTGACCATTGCAATGATTTGGAAAGACAGGATGTGGAAGAGAGTTCCAAATTCGTATCGTACGGCTAAATAACGATTCTCTATACTTAAACGTACGGCCGAAATTGGGCTCGATGGGCATTCCTGGAATCGTGGGTATTATGGTTGAATTGTTCGTGTAGAGGAATGCAACTGGCTATTTCTCTAGAGCACTTACCGTAGAAGTAACGATAAAACAGAGAGAGAACCGAAACGTTACGACTGCGACGGTGGTCAAAATGAGTGAATGAATCAGTAATGTCTCTATCACCAAGAGGCTTAAGTATGTAACTGGAGCACCAGCCCAAAGATGGGAATTGTACTCAAGCTTATAGATAATAGGCAGATCAGACAGGGAGAAACATTTCTAGCACCGCCTTAAGCAACCCAAACATCTTGTGGCATTTTTGGCGACATCGCGTATGTGCACATACCGCGAATCTCGAGATGTTCGGTCTCATTGAGTGCGGTGAGTTACTCTGGCTTGTAGAGCTCTAAGCGCCATACACGTGTATGCGCTACAGCGGTTTTTACGGTGTTCTACAAACCCAACGAATTCCGCCACGATCTTTACAAAGAGGGACAGACTAGACGGATAATAGATATTCGAACTCATGTTAAGGGTAGAAACCCGACCACGAGGTCAATGTATGAATTCGGAGAACCACTATCTCTGTAATGACTAAGTAAGTGAG
>CAKKXW010000003.1:81712057-81821479 GCA_920937365.1 Sphaerophoria rueppellii
AAGCGTAGTTTGTAGCAATAAAAATTATTGCAAATTAATTTTATTGCAGTTGCGGCTGTTTATGGAAAATTTTATTAATTTTGAAGATAGAAATAAATTGTCAACAAATATTACTTAACAATTTATGATAATCTTATGTGTTTTTCATTGTAATTGTTAATTTATCGGTGGTAGGCCTTCAATGGAAAACCGATAAACACTTGACGCAAATTGCTTAGCAATAAACAAATGTTTGTTAATTATGTCTAACAAATTCAATATTACTTATGTTTTAACACTGATCTGTTTTGCCTACCCTTCGAAGGTTTACTCAAAGCAAAAGACGATGAAGCTATAAATGTCATCGATTTTAAGCGACAGAACAAGTTGAAATTGATATGAGGCGAAATATTAAAAGTAAAATTTACAACTGCAGTTTAAATCAAAACAACTTTCGATTTAATGAAGATTGACCTCAAGAACCTTAAGCTGACAGTGAACTTCGAAGCTCAAACACATTAATTCTTTTATGACGATATGAAAGTTGATAATGGAAAACAAAAAAATGAGAATATCAGTTTATGAATTATTGTTATTGTGTAGATGACGAAGGATCTTGATTTTTAAGATTAAAAAATTAGCGAGCTATAAAGTGATGTCATTGCACTTGAAAAAGTAACTGGGTTAACCTGATTCTTTATTTTGATATCCTTTTGTAGAATCGACGTGTAAACAAATCAGATCTTGTCAACAACCACTTATTTTTTGATAAAAAGTCATAATTAAGTATTATTGGTTGTTTTTGAAAATATTTAGGTGATTACTGTAAGAACTTGAAGTTCAAGTTATTTTCAGATCTTGATTTTAAATAAACACAATTCTAGATTATATGGTCTCAGTAGCTGATTAATAAAATATAAGGGCTTATATACCCCGAACTGAAGCCTTTAGAGACCAGCATGGGGAAAATCGTAGTGGAACCGCAGTCAGTGCTGAGGAATGGAAAGACCACTTTTCCAAGCTGTATAATGGCGATAACGACCAAAACATAATTGGAAGAACACAGCGCAGCGTGATGTCAGTGGAGCGTTTGTGAGTCTTGAGACGGAGGCCAGGAAGATGGGTCTAGCGGTAAACGAAAGCAAGACCAAGTTAATGCTGTCGACAAGAAAGGACTACCAACACCGACGTCTGGTTTTTTTTTTTTTTTTTTGATGGTGTGAAATTAAAAATTAACAAGTTTTACCCTCCTACCACCGACCCCTATGTACTAAATTATAAGGGAATGTTTGGGTAGTGGTGTAGAAGGGTTTTAATTATTATTTTTTTACAAAATCGACGAAGCTCTTTATGAGATATAGCCAGGTCAGCGGGTAGCGTGTTAGAGCGGAAACAGGATAACGGGGAGAAATGTAGTCTGTAGCAGATAGCGGATTTCGGTTAGTGGGTAGCGGCCAGTGGAAAGCGGGTTGAGTTGTAACGGTGCCGCTGGTAATGGAGTAACGGGTATATATCGAGGATAGCTGGGTAGCGGGTGAAGAGTTGTAGGGTAGGGGGGAAGTGGGATAGTGGGATTATGGGGTGATGGGTAGTGGTTGGGTTGTTGCGGTAAAATTTACCACAACAAGTTTCATTTCTCCCGGGACTAATCATTTTCTTTTGCGATCCTAAAATTCTTGAAGACTTCAGTTGAAACCTGGGCCATCAGCCAGTGACCTGCTCTTCTAGCATTTTAGGAACTTAATCCCATAGGTTTCTTTAATACAAGTTTGCGACAGGTGGTCCACACCAACGAATTGTGTGACGGGCGGTCCACAGATATGATAGACTTATCCTTGGGTTGAGTGGAAAAGGCATGAAGAAATAACTCATGCCCAACGATGCATTAATTATTATCACGCCAACATAAAATTAGTATGGCCAAGTGCCCAACCTAAATAGTTCCAAATAGGGCTTCACGATATTCGATAAAAATATCGGTATCCTATCGTATCGTATCGAAAGTCGATACGATAATCGACACGATATCCAGTTCCTTCGATACCGATATCGATACGATGAACGTGTTTATAAAATTGTCGATATTATCGTATCGCCGATAAGTACTGACCGATAATTATCGAATATATCGGTATCGACTGAAAGAATTTTATTTTTAACACTACGTGCGCAAATTTCGAATTTTCTTTCAATAGCGTTTATTAATTGTAGTTTACTTGCAGTAATACACATATTTGATCGTTTTTTACGCGTTCTCTCGTGCTTTCGTTGTCGATCGTCTTTTGTAAGAACCCGATGAACATCGATACTGGAAACAAACGCATTATTTATTTTCGAGACATGTAAGTAGCCGGTTGATTATTATTTTATATAATAAGTGGTTGGTTGAAAGGTTGTCTTCATCTATAGTCATATATGTATATAAATGCACCTATAAATAAAGCCTGTAAAGGGTTGGAGTATCAAGACTAAATCAGAACACCAGATAACGCGAAGAGGTACACCGTTCTATATCTTTCCGTTAAAACGGTTATGGGATTATGAGCTCTCAAAATATGTCGATTTAAAATTGCGGGTTTGAATAGTTTGTGTATCACTTTTTGCCTCGCTACATTGTAATGTACATTTTTTTCTTATTTCGATATTTTATCGAGTATCGTATCGGTATCGTATCGAAGTCGATAACGATACGATAAATTTGTCTTAAAATTATCACCGATATCGATACGACACGATAAAATAATTTGTTTTTCGATACGATACCGATAAAAACCCAAAATATCGGTGTCGTATCGCACGTGAAGCCCTTGTTCCAAACATGTATGAAAGATTATACAAGACCAACTTCTTTTTAAGATTTTCGCGATAGTGGTTCGAGTTGTAAATTTAACACAACCGAATCGATTCCTTAAATTTCCAGTTCTTCTTAAAATGTGTCCTCCTAAAATTGACAAATCTAATGGTACCGTAAAGCGCTTCTCGGATTCTCTCCACTCGTAAGGGAATTGACGGAATGGGGCTGACTTCTTCCATTGGTTGTGGAGTGATCGTATCACTCTTCGTACGAGACCGCGTGCAATGAATGATTCATGGTTTCTCTGTCGCACACCCCAGTCTTATGGACGGAGGAAAGTGCAGGACTGAGATAGAACTTCACCACGCTAAAGGTCAGAGTGAGTGGCCTTAGGGCCAAGTGACCGGAAAAGCTTCAGCCACCACATTTTTGCAAGTTTTGTCGGTCTCTTTGGGAAAGGATCTGAAAACGTGCAGACGGGTGAAAGAAAGTTCGAGAAGCCATTTTGGAAATTTTTATCAGGGAAATTTTTTTTTTGAACATTTTTGGAAAAAGAGGAGACACTAGTTTTCGGAATTGGTAAATTAAGGAAAACCTAAGTATTTTGTCGGTCTTAGTAGATTGGTTTTTGTCTTTTACTTTCTGCCTTGTAGTTTCTCTCTGTTCGTGTCCCTGGGCACAAAATCTGTTCTCGTTTAATTCTTTCGCTAATTTTGACCCTCTGTCAGTCTCAGAAAGTCCGCTTGTAATCTTTCTTTTCTGTCGAAAAGATCATGGTTTCTTATCCAGGCGATAGCCAAGGTTTTACAGGCAATAAATTCATTTAACTTTTTTTAACCAACTAGTTTCGATATCATTTGATATCAATTTGATCACCTCGATCAAAATTGTTTAATTAAACCCACCCCTTAATTGAGCTACCGGGGTGGCAGCACTTGTATTGCTGTCTTGTTGGATTCTTCCATCACATAAACGTCATACGACCTGACATTTCCCTCATTTCATTTTCAATTAAATTTCCGTATCGCGGCGCATCGGTTGTGTACATTTCGTTTTGTTTTCTTTAATTAATTTAAAAAGTTACTTTTAATCGTTTTATAATAATCTATGTCGGGTCGTACGTCGGTGTGGAAAAATTGCAACAGGGTCGCGGATTACAAGAGTCTAGGTTTTTTATTTTAGGCAAAACGAAGTCTGGCGGGTAAGATAGTTAATATTTAGTTTTTTAAGCTATGGAGTGACCAGAGAGCAATAGACGGATTAAACACACTGCGTGTCCTGCTTACGGTTCATATTGCTGTAATTATTCAAGATGTCAATGCTTTCCAAAGTGTATTTTTTTTTTAAGTTTCGAATTCTGTCTTATGCTATACTAGCAAGAGATGTTTTTTGTGAACTTTTTTGTTTTTAGGTCTGATACGTTGTTTTAAGAGTTGTGTTGTTGTGCCAATCTAGCAAAGTCCACAGTTAACAGTGTCATTTCCTAAGTAGCTTACTTACTTTTGTATACCACATCTGTACTCAGAGCTTTATTATTTTTCTTTGTCAGTTTTGTGAAAAATGTGTTTAGAGTTTGTTGGATTTGTATGCAATGTTGATATCTTTGGCCTCATTGGAAATCGGTGTTTGGAGTTATCTGCTGATTTCGGTCCGTATACAATGCTTATGAAGTATCAGGTTCAATATTTTCATTGTTTGTTCTATTGATTCCTTGTAAGTAAATTATTATTGATTATGTTTCGCGAATACCAATTGTCAGCAAGGACTAAGGAGTTCAGCTAGTTTTTTTTTTCGCAGGTTAGCTGTTAACCATATGTTGGCCGCACTTTATATTGGGTTTTCCAATAGGGACAACTTTGAAATAAATATATGTATATGTTAACATATACGGAGTCGGTGACCGCATCTTTAAGAGTGTTAATTCCACCTTTTGGCCATAATTCTTACCCAAATATATTTTCTGTCTGATATTGTAAGTTGTATTAAAAAACAACCAATGGGTTGGTGGAAGTGTCGATTCCATGGTGTTCTCAGGAATCAGACATCGCCAAGATCGTATTAAGCGTAGATAAAGATCCTAGTAAACAGAAATACTCTATCAAGTTGACGATGGCCCATTTGAAGCAAACAAAACGTACGTTCTCCGTTGGACAGCGTTATCGCGCCATGATTACCGATTATTTCTGTCTCGAATTGGAAGATATGGACTTGGACGGTGGTGTTGTCTTAACAGTGCGGTGCCAAAAGCCACTCAGACCACTTTAAAATCTATTTATTGAAGATTGAGTTTGATGAGCGTGACATGGTCCATTCGATTGGCCGCGGTGTTGTGCGATTAAACGCCTCTAGACTATTTTCTTTGGGGCTACTTTAAGTCATTGGTCTATACGAACAAGCAGGCGATGTTGGAAGAACTCAGAGCAAACTGTGAACGCTTAAAAGCAGCCGTTTCGGAAGAATTATGTAACTGAGGCATCGAAATTTGGGTCCAACGAATCGCAATCGACCGCTACAAACGTGCCCCGGTGGCCATACGAACGAAGTTGAGTTCATACAACTTTTTTTTTTTTCAAGTTGACACTTTTTTTTGAAATAACCCAAATAGCTTGCGTTTTATTCAATTAAAAACAATTATGTCAAGACCTTATTGGAAAACCCTTTACAAACTTTAATTTCCGCATGGTTTTTCATTAAGTCGAGCAGCTGCTTCAAGAAATAAGTGCATGTTCCTTAATGAGCAAAAATGTCTGTAAGTCAAAAATATATTTTTTTAATTTCAATTATTATGAGTTTCCTTTCTTTCTCCTGAAAAACATAAATCTTAGCCTGAGAAATAAATGTTTAATGAACTCGGGAACCTCACCTCAGCAGTCAAACAGTTTTTGTTTGTATTTACTCGCTAGATTCATTTTTCCTATGTGCCTAAATCTAGACAAGGAATTTAAAAATTGGCTTAGGAACTTAAACTTTGGAGACACTCCATCTACACCGAAGGAGCTCGGTTATGCCTTGTGCGAGGTTGTCTCGACTGTAGAAGAGCTGTCAAACCAGGGTTCTTCGTCTGACGTGGTGGATCAGCAGAACCGCCAATCTATCTTGTATCAGGCTGAATCTAAAAATAGGAATGCTTCTGGTGGCATTAAACCGCTCAAGCCGTCACTATTTGTCGAAGTGTAGGTCCTCGCCATATAATCCTGATCAAGCTTTGTCACGAAATTGTCAATTCTCCGAGCCCTGTTTTAGAGAACTTGGTGAAATTAGGATACTATTGCATAGGTTAGAATACTATGTTGTTCGATACCAACCCAGGCACCTTCGAACAAACCCAATCATAGCCATTTGAGTTGGCACACTGGACAACCATTAAATATCATAGGCAGTATGGGGGCCATGTAGCAATTACCTTCACTCTACGTTCATGCCAAGTATAACCCAACGATGACCGTCTTGATCAAAGATTAAATAAGTAACAAGATGGGAAACTGACTTACGTTTCACTCCCTAGATCCCGCAATTTTCATTTTCTTTCCTTGTACATGAATAATAAAAAAACAAAAAACTGTGTAAAAACACGCATACTTTCACAAAAACTATGGTCCAAACTGTGATAGTGTTGGTAAAACCACGCATACTTTGAAAAAAACTATGGTCCAAACTGTGATAGTATTGGTAAAAACGCTTGTAGGCATCTGTCATTTTGACAGCTTAGTTTCCCATCTCCTTACCTTATATCATCACTGGTCTTGATTGAATGCTTCCGAGTTTACTAATTTCAAGCCTGGTCAGCTTAAGATAAAAACCCTCAAACCATGCGGTTTTGGAAGCCTTTTCCAAATAAATTAGAACTGCACGTGTGTGTTGTTTTTTTTTATTGATTTATTCCATTGGACACGAGCTAACACGCGGAATGAACGGTGTCATTTTCCTCCTAAAACTCAAACTGAATAATTATGGTGGATTTATGGTGGATTTACACGTATCTGCATTTTTAGTTCTGCAAAAAAGAGAGATGTAAAATACAAAAATCATTCTCATTCGATAGAGAGGCAAAATCAAAATGCAGACATCTTGTGAAGATCAAGATTATAGGAAATAATAGAAATCAAGATCAAGATTACGGTTAAGACGAACATGTTCATCTTTTTTATAGCATGTTCATCTGCATTTGAGGTTCCTATAACTGAGTTCAGGCCAACAGCGAATCTCCCTTTCTCACCTGAACGCTGAAAAAGCAACAAAAACTATAATTGTCAATTTTTTCGCTGATTTGATTAATCATTTGATAAATGACGATCAATGAATTAAATGAAGAATTTGCCTCTGGAATTTCTGTATCTAATTGATAAATAAATGTGTTACCAAAAAATGGCTACTCTTCATCTGTCACTGAGCTATAACAAAATTATGGCAATTAAAAAAAGCAGGCATATAGTGTACTCTTTCACTCTTATGTATAACGACGTATATCTCACCCGCCTTACTTTTCTTGATTTTTACAGATCAAGATGATGCAGATACATGTAAATCCACCATCAGAATTATAGTGGTGTCCACAGCCCACTCTGTCAGGGCCCTATTGGTGATCTTTTTGAATACCTTACTGATGCAGATGCTCGGTAGAAATTATATCGACCGAAGATTTGACGGATTGGAGTTGTCGTTTTTCTTTTTATTTTTTTCGCAAGGGATATTTTTTAAAGCGTTACTTTTTGTTGGCGTAGACGTTTATTGTCTTAATCCGTGAGTGCCTCAAAATAATGTTGGATGTATGTACACAGACTCCTGCTGACTTCATCTTTCTTATTGAATTGACGATGGGTTGTTATTCTCTTCTACACGTTATGCTGAAATGTTGCTTCATCTTACACTTATCATCCTCACATTGTGACTTGGAAATATTCCTTTTGGCAATAATGTTCATGGCAACGAGATTATGCTCTAAGAACTCTTATCAAGCAATTCAAATATGATTTAACAAAAATCATTTTAATCAAAACAGCTGCAAGAGTGCCTAAATCACCGAAATCCAAAATGGAAACATAAACTATAAATAAAAAACTACCAAAACACCTTCATTGCAATCATACAACAAATTCCACAAAAAGTCAAGTGCCCGGCTGTGTTGCACTTTACAACCAGTTGATGTGGTTTCAAACTGAAGCTAAACCATTTTTTATGTCTGAGCTCTTTGGGGTTCAAGTGACCAAACCTGTCTTCAAACAAAGTTTTGTAGTAAAGCAAACCACAATTATTATTTACCGGTGTCTGGTTTAAGGTAGAACCAAAACGAGTAATGTGACCAACATTTTTCACTCAACTGTGCACTTGAAGAAAATTTTGAAAATTGTTCGAATCGAGTTGAATTTTGGAGAAATACATTTAGTGTTGAAATTCATCTTTTTCTCTCAGTGTACCGGTTGTCTGCAGTTCTATGTTCGAGTAATTATTCTGTGTTACAAACGAATCAGTTGTTGTGTCTATAATGTTCAATCCGTTTGAGTTTCGCAATAAAAAAAAGCTTTTCTGAATGACCTTCTTAGGTCGTTTGCTGCACACTCTTCCTCAGCCATATAGCTAGCTATCCTGAGCTCAATTTAGACTCTTGTCAATCTGGTTATTGTCTTGGGAGTTTAATGGCATTTTAGTGGCGTGTAGTTATGTATTTGGATTGCTTGTTTAAGAGCTGTTGCAAGTCAACGGAAAATAACTGTGTTCTATGTGGGATCATAAATCTGTTTTATGGTCGTTTTGACGACTTTTGCAGAAAAATTAGTATTTAAGGATTGGGTGACTTGTCTGGCTCCTTTTCTCTACCTCTAACGGTATACCCGTTTGACAGGAGGAGCTCATGGATATAGTGAATTCATACCAAAGTATTTGAATTCATTTGTCTTGACACTTCACTAGTTTTATTCTAAATTACTGATAAAATTTGGTGTTGGTGTTCTGTGCGAGTGAAAATGCGTACTTAGTTGATATATTTAGGCACATTGTCACCTAAAATATGAGAAATTGATTCAGTGTTAGGTAAATACTATGAAGCTTTAGAGAATGAGAAATATGCTTTACAGCAGATAAAGCAGCCCAAATCAACGTGGGTGGTCAGATCGCCTAATGGCGCTAGTAATTTCGTATCGTGTAGTGCATTCCCGTTGACGGCTTCGGTTAACCACATCAGTTTCATAATTTCATTTTGACTGATCTTGGAAGCCGGAGTGTCTGTGGTCGTTGTTTCGACTCTTATTTTTGCGCAGAAATTCTATTTCTAATTGAATTTCTTCTTTCTGAATGGTTCCAACCATCACTAGACCCTAATTTTTCTGGCTTAATCTGTGTTGCTGTATAATAGCGGTCCCTAGAAGTTCAATATAATTGTACCTACAATACATCACATAATGTTATTGGCTAGGCCACCATACTGTTCAATAGTTTTTTTTTTTTGGCCACTTAGCATTAAAATGTCCAAGACGAATGTAATTTCATATCTTCAGGGTATTGCTCATACTGTGTAGGTTTTGTCAAAGAGCACATAGAACCTGTCGTTAGTGTCTTCATTCTTCTCCCCAATGGGTCGTTAGCGCATAACATCATCAGTATACATTTGAATAGACGAACTAGTTATTGAGAATAGGACACGACCTAAAATTGAGCTTTGAGGTACTTCTCTTGTGTTTGTAAGAAAACTAGAAGTTTATTACCGGCTTTAACACTTTTTTGCGATCTTGGAGATTTGAAGACATTAGACGAACTGAAGTTGAAGAAAATCCATACAACATCGAGAATTTATGGCAAAGATTTTCATGATGAACCGTCTCGAAGCCTTTCCAAAAATCGAGTAGAACCATGAAGGTTACATGGTTGTCATCCAAGGCTTGTCTTACATCTTTAAAAATATTCATGACTGCGGTAGTGTAACAATGTTTTTGACGAAAACCAAACTTCTTTTCAGAAAATAAGTTGATTTCCTTGTAAATAGGTATTGATCTGTTTCTGAACTATTCTTGCAAAGACCTTAGACAAAAATGGTAGCATAGAGATAGGTCTGTACTTCTTTCTTTTTCCAGCTTTCGGGATAGGGATGATTTTAGAAAACTTCCACTGATCAGGGAAAGAACAGGCCATCATAATTTTATTGAAAATGTGCTTTATAAAAGGCATAAGAATCGGTAGTATCATTTTGGTAAATTTAGGATTGATACCGTTAGATAGAAAGCTCTCTATGACTTCAGTACTATCAACACGGATAAACTCAAATACGGACGACGAATAGCGATTGTCTTCTAACACCACCGTTGGTATTTCATGAATGTTGGGTAAACTAAGATTTACGAAATTTCTATTACTAGACTCCACTTCCATATCATCATTGATCTCTATACAGGAGCTGGTTTGTTTGCCTAAGCCCATAGATTACAAGTTATTCCATAGTTTACGACCATTCAATTGAGGATCCAGTATCTCACTAAAAAAAACGATTTTAGCTTGATTTTTACTAACTACTTGATTACGCAACCTACAAAATAAGAGAACAAACTTTAGAATTCAATTTTCTCATTTGGAGACTGTAACGTATAGATATGGCCCCATGTTATTCTTCGAGTATATAGCTCTAAACAAACAGAGTTTATTTTTTTGAAATCACGATATTCGAAAGATGTCACTGAAAATCCTACTTTGAAGCTAAAGTTAAGTAGATCAAATCATGCTTAGAATACCCTGCAACTGATAGTTGGCCATATAGCAAAACATCAACTAATTGGTTTACGAAGTATAGATCCAGAAGAGAACTCGATTCAGTACTGAAATGCATAGCATATGTGGTTTTGGCTGGGAACAGATCGAATGGGCGAATGAAATTATCAATTAGACAGCTATGTGTTAGTAAGTTACTTTTGAAATCCCCACAATCTACTATTTTAGGTGAATCCAACGAAATTGTGTTCAAAAGAGTAAGTTAATAGGGGGTCAATATCTATATTATTATAGGGACGATAAACTACTTCTAGAAGGAGAGTACACTCACCTTCTATGATTTTCATAAATAAGTAGCCCAGCTCACTTCCCAGTTCTCAGCTGCTTACTACGGTACAAGTTATGCCCTTACGTATGTACATCGTTCTTCAGTGCAGAGGTTTAGCTATATTGTTTGCCTGCAAGTGGTCTTTGATGGACCTTACGTTCCGCGTCCAGAACTGAAATTTGCCTGAAGGCTTGTTCGATTTGAGTCAATGACCGGTTACAGAACTGAGCTTTAAAATAAGCACATCGCTAAACACACCTCATATTTGGCTTTTTACTCAAATCATATTTTAGAACTGTCAAAACAGATTCCTTAGCTTCTTATTAGCTCAGTGGTGCGTTCTGTTAAAAACAATCGTTGACTATAAGTGTTGGTTTGTCAAAAAATGAAAAAAAAGCGTTGAATTATTATGGCTGGAATTAGTTGGAAATAGTTGACATATTTTTTCAATTTCAATTTTTGGTGTTGCTGCCATACAAATTTTGAACTAAACACAAATTCTCGATTTCAAAAAGTAAACAAACAGCTCACTTTAACAGATCAACAATGACGATGTAATTTTCGTTACGAATTGTAACCATTTATGTTTCAGAACGAGTACTGTTATTAACAGAAAGCATTTGAGACATAAATTCCTAATTCCTATGCTTGAACTTTTATAAGTCACTCAACACTAACAGCAATGCAGTTTTCTGTTTAGCGCTTTAAGGCTGAATCACAAAGACGCTTCAGCTTCGCCTGCGTTACGATGTACCCGCTTTGAATTTGCTTTGAATGACAGTTCTCCCTCGATCACATCATCGTCCTCAAAAACAGCTTTGCCACTTTACTTTTTTTGATTTTTGAAAAACTTTGAAGATCAACTACATATTTCGCGCTATCAAGAATTTCTTAAAATCTACTTCATTCAGAAAAATTTAATTCGATTTGAAGCATTGAATAAGAAGTACAGGAAGCGGTGTACATGTACAGTGTACGTGAGTGAAGCAACAAAAATGTCTGATGATGTCAATTTTTGGGACCTGTGCTGTCAATTTTTGGGGCCTGTGCTGTCAAACTTTGACTGTGTTGTCAGTCGAGTTCAGGATTGTATTATTTCTGTTATTGATGGTAAGACGCAGCAATTCGTTGAGTTCCCGTAGTGTGCACGGTTGTTCTGAATAGTTCTTCCATCGTGTTTCGAAACGTTTTCATTTGTTGTCTGTATTACAATAGGCGTAATAAACGTGATGAATTACGGATGAAAAATGAATAAAATGTACTGTAAAATAAAAAATTAAACATTAAAAACCGTGCATATGCACATTATGCACATTGAAAAAACAATTGAGATTGAAAAAAAGTTGAAGCATAATCGATGAAATCTATTTTCAATAAATTTTCGCTTGGCGCCCCTGAGATTAACCATTCAACTGCAGACCAGCCCTGTTGTAATGCGTTTGTGTTTGTGAAACTCAGACTACTTAGAAAAATGATAAAATTCTTTTTCATAAGACCCCTTCCTGTACTTCTTATTCAATGAGACAAAGCAAAAGTTCAGCAAATTTGAACTAGAGCTTCCGTTTGGAGTCACATTACGTAACATTACGCTCTTTTCTTTACGGTTGTCAAACAAAGCATGAGGTCGAAGTTTCATTGTGATAGCAAGCATTGAATTCCTATAGCTGAACTCGTAAACGTCAGGCGAAGCTCTTTGTGATTCAGCCTTTAGTGATTTGACAGAAGCATACTCAAGTATCTTTCATAATCATATGTAACTCAACGCGATGTACTTAAAGTTTTGCGCTGATCGCCAACAGATTGCCTCAAGGTCAAATTTATTAAAAAAAGACATATAGCTTATTGCCTTAAAATTAGTATTTAATATCATTAAAACTTTTACAAAATATTTCTTTGCCTATCCTTCTTCTCTGACTTAAATACAAAATTTAACTAATTTGTTGTTAAATACTACTAATACGGATTCAAATAAATATATCAACCACGATAGGATGGAGGAACCCATCCTCCAAAAACCTTTTCAAGCTCCGCAGCAACTTTAAAGCAATTATTATCTGCATTTGGACCAGCGACCACCTGAAACCCAATCGGGAGACCATTTTGTTCCAAACCCATGGGCACATTCAAGCTTGGCAGTCCTAGAACATTGAAAAGCCCAGTAAGCGGAGTGCCACCGGTATGAATTAAGGACGTGTTGTGCAAAAATGCTGGTCGATGGAAGGTTGGCCAAAAAAGAACACCGTCCTTTCCCAATGCTTTCTGTAATCAAAAATGGAAGTCAATATTTTTGTCCATGGTCATTTCAATTGATTTTTCAACCGTCAATTGTGCTTCAAGTGATTCCAATTTTTTTTGATAGTAATCTGTTTTGAATGCTGGAAAATTATTGCCAAATTCATAAAGCGTTATAAAATTCAAAGTTGAAACCGTATGCAAGGGTGTGCCTGTGAAATGCTTCGCAAACTCAGCAAGGACTGTTGTTCTTCCCTGAAACAAAAGATGTTGTCATAGATTGCTCTTTTTGACATTTGAACTTTGTTTACCTTTTCGTTTTCGGTGACATTCAAAATTGGTGGCATTTTGAATTTGTAATTTCTGGCAATCGTTATTTCCATGACATCGTTCATTTCGTCTATTTCTAGCTGAGAATGCGAAGTCAACGAGATATTATAATAATTACAACTTAATGAGTGCAAATTCACCTTTGTTACACCATTTCCTCGTGATTTGAAGTGTGCACATGCATTGTCAATTGCATTTTTTATTGAAGCGGATACTGGTAGAGCTGTTGTCTTCACCGAGAGATTGACGTAAAAGATCTGTGAATATAAAAATACCATTTCTAACTAACATAATATGCACACACTCAAGGGGGGTTTTATACCCTTATTATGCCATAGACACAGTAAGTGCTTTAGGAAAGTGGGAAGGGGTTGGAGAGGAGATGCCGGTGTACTTTAGTCTTCCTGAAGTCTGCAATGATCGGGAAAGACAGAGTGTAAAGAGAGTTCCACATTCGCGTAGTACGGCTAAAGAACGATTCTCTATACTTGAGGGTACGACCAAAGTTGGGCTCAAGGGTGAACTGATGGGCATTCCTGGAGGCGTGGGTGTTACGGTTGAATATTTTAAGGGGTGGAATGCAACTGGCTATTTCACTAGAGCAATTACCGTAGAAGTAACGATAAGACAAGGAGAGACAAGAAACGTTACGATGACGGTGTTCCAAAGAAGGGAATGAGTTAGTGATGTCTCTGTCAAAAATCATTCTTACTGCTCTTTTTTGTATACCATCCATTTTCTCCGTTTTTTGGATGTGAATCTTCAATGGCAACGTGTGATAGGGTGTCGTTTCGTCTATGGAAGGTCTTTACACTTCCATACCTTAACAGGTAGCGAATCACAGACTAAATAGCTCGAACAAAAACCAAAACTCAACTTCATCTCCCTTAGGTTAACAGCCTCAAAAAATCCAGGGTGTTGCGAGGTCAAGCTCTGGGAAATCAGATATAGTGCCATAAAAAGCAGATCCCGCTGCGACCCGGGTTTTTCGGGTTAATAGCTTTGGGGATAGCTTGGTCTCCGGGTTTAATGGGATATAGGGTTCAAAAATTCTATACCTCCGGTTTAAAAGAAACGATATTACCTGGATAGGCTCATAAAATACTTTCTTCCGTCGATGAAGCGTAATATAGCACCTGTGTTATACTGTCGATGAGTAGCGCTTGCATGGAAGAAGCTGGAATATGTCGAAATTCATTTCGTGGAACGGTCAACGGGTCAACAAAAATGCCGACAATTATCTCGGTTCTTTTAGTCTGGACTGATGCCCCATTAACGCACTTAAACCCCTTAAGCCCGACACAAAAATGCACACAAATTGGTGCTGATCCATTTCTAGCAACTCAAACTCATGATCAAAAATATAATCTTACCTTTACTTTATCAATACCAACAGCGCCCATCAATTTGGATGCATTTTTGCCCGCAATAATACTCAACAGCAGTGGCAAGTCTTCCGAAAATCGAGTAATCGGTCCCATCTGTAAACATTTCTCCATGCCAACCTGATCCTGGGTATGGGGAAAATGCCCATCCGGCGAGACCAATTGACCGCTTGGTTTATGACCATAAACTCCAGTAAACATTGCTGGAATCCTAATTGATCCACAAAAGTCTGATCCAATACCAAAAACTGAGGCACCAGCTCCGTTCAGGGCAGCCTCTCCGCCCGAAGACCCACCTGGGGTATATTCAGTATTGTAAGGATTGTTGCATCTGCCTTGAGCAATCGTTGAGGTTTCCCAGCTAACACAGAGCTCTGGATTGGCTGACACAAGCAATGGTATAGCACCGGCTTTTCGAAGAAGTGCGATTGCAGCACCATCTCTTGGAGACTTCAAACCCTGCCGAAAGGGACTTCCCACGACATGTGATAGACCTGTGAAGGAAAGGAAGTCTAATCATCAGAGCTTCTGATTGAACTCAATTAAACCTTCTACAGCACAACACTCCTTGACGGAAAATGGCACTCCTAAGAGAGGATATTTCGTAAAAAGGTCTTCGGTGTCAATTGTCTGTGAAATCGTTTTATCAACTTTCTTAGCATCTTCGACTGCATCTTCAAAACGGTCCTCGACGACAGCATTCAAAACAGGATTCACCAGTTTGATCCGCCTTATGTACTGTTTCACAAGCTCTTCCGATGAAAGCTTTAACATATTTCAATGAAAATAAATAAACAATTTTACGAACAAAAATCCAATCTCACTTCACGCGCCTTGAGTTTCCGAACTAATTTCACGGCTGCATATGTAAAAATGTCACTGTCTAGTTCTGGAATCTGTTTCCGCTTGACGCCATTACAGTATTTGATAATGAACTGCAAACAAGAACCAATATAGAATACAATTAGCGCCAAAAATCTCCAGAAGTATAACATGTTCGAAATTTAACAAAAAATCCGTATCCGGTGTAGTCGCGTAGCAATCGCTGCGGATGCCGCGTCTTGAATGACTGCACATTGCAATTTCTTGAGAAGTTCGATTGCTTCGATTGTAGAATTACAAAGTTCTGACCGATAAACCCTTTCCGAAGTTTATAATGGGCGAGTATTTTTATTGTTGTAAATGTATAAAAAAAAAGCTTGACTTAATGAATCAATAACAACTACGAGCGTTAAAGGTATGTAGACATACAAAATTCGTCTGAACAAAAACAATGAGAACTGAATGAATGAGGAAAAAGTGCATTAGAATCACGTGGCTTCTAAAGCTTTATGCGTTATTCTACGTTTGGGGACAAAGTTCAACTTGAGAGTCTCGTCAGTGGTAGACATAGACATAAATATTCTTTCGATATGAAAAGGGTTGTTTTGTGTTCGAAATGAGCGACAAAAGTGGCAACTTATCATCAAGAACTTGGAAATCAGGTGATATTTCTGTTTTCTGCTTGTGAATTGACGTTAACAAGATTATACTGTCACGAAGTTACAAATGCAAAAGCAAAAGAAAAACAAACAACATTCATCATAGCACCAAAATAGAACAACAACAAACAACAGTCATCAATAGAAGCATAGAACACAAATTTAAGCAACAACAAACACACAGCCAAAGTATACAAACAAAAACCGCCGTCAATAGCAGAGTATAAAATAGAAACAACAACAAACACATGATCAATTAATACAGACAAGCAGCAACACAGAAGTTACATGGTCGCATGTGCAACTGCATGATTTGTACTTTTTTTTGTCTTCTTTCAATTCACTCCTACTTGTTACTCAAAATATATGAAGTAGGAGTGCAATCGACCATAAAAATGAGAATTCATTTGGTCGTTGACCATCAAGGTGCTCTGTACAATAAATATTTTTTATTCAGAGTATTCCTGGGGCATGCTTTTGGTTAACGCCATAAGAAACCTCAAATAAAATTTTGCTTTGGACTTATATCGCCTTGACTTGGGATTAAATTCCAATTTACCATCGCCGACACTAGGAAGCAAATCCCATCTTTGTGGCAAGACTAGGGAAATTATTCCACTGTAGTTGTAATATTAGTAGAACTATTATTGTTCTGACTTGGGATTGAATCCATGTACTGTCAGAACTAGGGAAACTATCCCACCGTTAAATTCCTAGAACTAAGGATTGAATCCCATCCGCCGTTTATTTTTGCTTGCTGATACACCCATTAAAGTGTACGAAGAAATAATGTTAATACGTGGGCTTTTTGTGTTTGTCTCTTACAATTCATACTGTCTATTAGTTCCAAAATAGCCAAGTAGAGGTGGAAATCAAGAGATTAAGCGATACGTGTTCTTCTATTTGTCTCCGGTGCAGGATCAGATTTAGCATACACAAACGCAATGGCTAAGGTCCTAACTGTGCCTTAGCAATGGCTAAAGTCCTAACTGTGCCTTAACCGTTCAGGAGGACTCTATCCTATTGTGTTATAAGAAAAATTAAGTTATTGTAGGTTCTAATACTAACATTGGAAATTTTATTATTGTATAACATTTTTATTTGCCGAACTTTCTCTCCGAATTTTTATGTTTCCTTGACGAACCTGGTTAGACGGTCTGGCCTTTGGGACTTACCCCTGCTGGAAAGTAAAAAGCATTTCACAAAAATACAATCTGTTCAACTAAGGTATTGTATTGTACAGTATTGTACAATTCACACTCAATCTCCTTAGAAAAATGTATAAGTAGATTTTATTACTCTCGTACTAATAGGCGATCTCTACTATTACTATCATATGGTACTTCAGTATCAATTATAGTTTCAGTCGTCATTTGCCGCCTGGAAACCATCTGACCATTTCCTTATCGAAGCTTCTCTCCACCAGATGTTAAGGGGATTTAAAAATGTTCCCATCCTAAAAGCCTCTGTGGCTTTGGTACCTAACCAAGTTCAATTCTGCTTGGCATGGTAAGAACCAGGAAAGGTCAAATAGGATTAGTAGTATCCAATAATTACTAACAGAACCATATTTAATACTCCTGGAAATCCAGGAACAAATGTGTTATCTCTAGATGTTTATGTCCTAAAATTAGTGAGAAGCAAACTCGGTATATTTTATCGCCGAGTAAAAAGAAAATTTGAATCTTGATAGGTGTACTAAGGGTACTAAGGGGTAATTGCATTCAGGAATGAGAAGGAATAGAAACCATTAAACACTTGTTTTGGTTAGGTTAGGTTAAGGGGCTGGCAGTTGAGGTCGTTATCGTCACACTTAGATCAATACAGATCCATTGTGATACCCGTGAGTATTGCTACTCAAGCTAATGAGAAAAACCTATGTGTTCAGTTAGTCAAGCCATTTAGAGGCTTTGACAAAGTTCGGAATGTTAGCACCTGGTGTACTAGAGAGTTCTTCTAAATCCCCGAAGAAATAGTTGCCGAGCAATTTCTTCCTTTGGTGCGGAGTGCGGGACAGTAACACAGAAAATGCGAAGTGTCTTCATGCACCTCCTCGGCACCGCATCCTTTGCATAGATCATCTGAACTGATTCTCATATTTTTCATATGATAACCTAACAGATTATGTCCGGTGATTATGCTTAGATCGAAGTGATCCCTTGTGTAGCTGCATAATTCTTTCCGTTCTTTGCTTGTTAAAACAGGGCCAGATCTTTCTTGTAGTGCCGCAGGTGTCAAAAAGGTTCTTCTTTCATCAGCTTTGATTGTTATAGTTGCTTTGTCACTTCAGAAACTGGTTCGTTGGAGAACTACACGATCTAGCGCAGGTCTCAATGGTAAACATGAGGAAATACATTGAAAGCACAGGCTCTACAAACCAATAGTTTTGGAAGCATTGATGCAACCATTTCAATAAGGGGATCACAGGTTATCAATAGGCCCCGTGGACGCAACATCGCTGTTGCGTAAGCTGTATGCACGCCCCTCAAATCAAAACTTAACCAAACGTAACTGCTGATCTACTACCAACGGAGGCATTGTACCTGCTGATCCGTTGCCAAAAGGGGCATTGTACCTGCTGATGTGCTGCCACCGGGAGCAATGTACCTGTTAATCTGCTGTCACCAGGGGCATTATACTTGGTGATCCGCTGCAATCAGCGTGTGGCTTCGCCCGAGGCATTGCACGTGCTGATAAGCTGCCACCACGGGCATCGTATCTGTTACCATATCGTACGAAGCTTTGGTTAAGGATCGACTTATACCACCAGAGTGGCAGCCACTGGGTGTACGTCCGTACGGTAGGAATGATAAAGACCAGACCTTACTACCCGACTTGTACCAAATCGAGAATACATATACTAACATTTTCATTTTGATTGTATTGTCAAAAGCTTTGGAAGACCAGTCATTGGAGTTTTGCCAGTAGTAGCTGACCGATAACAATAGGTATGGAAGATAAGAAATACTAAGGCGGGCGGCTGCTTAAGGCGAAAAAATCTGGTTAAGTCTTTCAAACCTGTTTATATTAAAAATCTTGACATTATTTCGAAACTTCTGGTGCGTGAGAGCATAGATTTATCAGTACACAATTACGAATCCGAGACTTGGGTGCTCTTAGAAGACCTAACAGTGTTTGATAGAAAATTCCAACGTACAAAGGATGGCCCAAATCTACCACGAAGCATATAAGCTTGGAAGATTCCAGTGGGAAACCTAGGTCTTATGAGCTTCACCATTCATGGAAGAAGCAGTAAATTAAGTTGGTACTGGAACGGACGCTTTTGATGTCAAAAAATGTTTTAGACAAGGCGATGCGTTGCCATGCGATTTCTTCAACATCATTCTTGAAAAGATTGTGCAAAGCTCCAACATCAACACCAGAGGCACAATCTTTCAAATGACCGTCCAGCTACTAGGATACGCAGACGACATTGACATAATTGGAAGAACAAAGCGTGATGCCAGTGGAGCGTTTGTGAGTCTTGAGACGGAGGCCAGGAAGATGGGTCTAGCGAATAACGAGGGCAAGACCAAGTTAATTCTATCGACAAGAAAGGACTACCAACATCGATGTCTTGGAGCAAACGTCAACATAGACAGATTTAACTTCGAGGTATTTAAGGACTTTGTCTACCTGGGGTCCGCTATTGACTCAGACAACAACACCAGCGCCGAAATCAAACGAAGAATCACTCTTGCCAATCGCTGCTTCTTTGGGCTTAGAAGGAAATTAAAGTAGTAAAGTCCTCTCCCTAGTAACTAAAGTGACACTCTACGAAACTCTCATCATCCCGGTCCTCATGTATGGTGCAGAGATATGGACCATGACAACATCTGATGAAAACGCTTTAGGCTGCTTAGAGAGAAAAATTCTTCGAGTGATTTTTGGTCCTGTCTGCAAGGAGAATGGACAGAAGCGACACTGACCTAGCCAGAAAAGTTAAGGTCCAACGGCTAGTTAATGGAAAATAATGCTCCGGCTCGTCTTCGAATCCAACCCGGAAGGACGTCGCAGAAGAGGAAGACCGCGACTCATGTAGAGCGCACTGGTAGAGGACCTAAACCAACTTGGCGTGCGAAATTGGAGACAGATAGCTAGGGACCGAGCTGGCTGTTGAAGTTTGTTGGGTGAGGCCCTGTTCCGACCTGGACTGTAGCGCCACAATAAGTATGTAAGTAAGTATGTACTCCTTTTATAAATAGTAGTTTAATAATAAATGCATAATTTTATAAATAAATTATATTAAAACGAAAACAAAAGCATTTAAGATGGCGGAACCCACCCACCAAAAACCTTTTCTAACTCGGTGGCAACCTTAAAGCAATTCTTGTCCGCCAGTGGAGCAGCAACAATTTGGAAACCAATCGGCAATCCATTCTTATCCAAACCCATTGGAACGTGTAAGCTAGGAAAACCTAAGACATTGAAGATTCCGGTCATCGCAACACCTGGAGCATGAATGATGGAAGTATTGTGCAAAAATGCTGGACGATGAAATGTCGGAAAGAAGAGAACACCATCTGTTCCCAACGTTGTCTTCAATTTATGTTCTAGATTATCCATCACTTGCAGATAATGATTTCCCCGAAAAACAGGCAGAGTGAATCTGAAATCGTAGAGGGTTTGGAAGAATAACGTCGAAAGTGTATGACTGGCTGTGCCTTTCAAATGTCTTCCCAGCTCACCAATAGTTGTTGTGCTTTTCTAAAGAATACAAATTCACTGTTAATTCTTTTTGAAGAACAAATAGTATTTTACCTCGGGATCATTGAAATTCTTGTGAATGCTCGGCGGAACGAAGAGCATCAGCTTGGCGGTTACGATTTCTAAGATATCCCGCATTTCTTCTATTTCGAGCTTTAAAAAATGAGTTTAGTTAGAGAAAATCTGGAAATAATAAGGTCAATACTTTTTGAACTTCATTGCCCCTGGATGAAAAGTGGTTGCACGCATTTTCGATAGCTTTCTTTATAGAATCCCTGACCGGCACAACTGTGATTTTCATCGAGAGATCCACATAGAAAATCTGCAAAATAAAGTCAAGATCATTTCAATTCATCAGCGAACCCTAAACACACGCATTCTCATTAGGTTTGTTCGATGTCACCAGCTCCGGGGCGCTCCGGTTCTTGTCATACTGTGAACAGAGCTGTCAAAAAACTGAGAAATTTCTCTGGGTTTGGTTTCACATCGAACGCGTTAGTAGCGCTCTGTTTTTTTTTCTGTATAGCAACAACTGATTCGAACAGCTCCGAAATTCTCGTCCCGTATAAAATTTCGGGCGATTCGGTATGATCGAACACGGTGGAAACGCACCGGGGTGAAAAAAGAGCGACATCGAACAGTTCAGTGCGAAATCAGAGCGCCACAGAGCGACCCAGAGCGCACATCGAACATACCTATTATCATTCTTTTACCTTCATTTTATCAATTTCAGCGCCATCGATCAGTTTGGATGAATTCTTCCCCACTATAATGTTCAAAAGAAGTGGAAGGTCCTCCACAAACCTCGTCATCGGTCCCATTTGTAAACATTTCTCCATTCCAACCTGATCCGTGTGAGGGAAGTGCCCCTGCGGCGACACCAAATCACCACTCGGCTTATGTCCATAAATACCACTGAACATTGCTGGAATTCTGATCGATCCACAAAAATCAGATCCAATGCCAAATACACTAGCCCCAGCTCCATTTAGTGCACCCTCGCCACCGGAAGATCCACCAGGTGTGTATTGTGAGTTGTAAGGATTACTGCATCTGCCATGGGTCATATTGAGTGTTTCCCAGCTAACACAAAGCTCTGGATTGGCCGACACGAGCAATGGAATAGCACCGGCTTGTCTCAGAAGCCCAATTGCAGCTCCATCTTCCGTTGATTTCATACCTCGTCGATAATGACAGCCAACAACGTGGGATAAGCCTATCAATAAAAACGTTTTCAAATATAGTGAAGTCCTTCAAATTACTGAAGATTTCTGACATACCTTCAAGGCCCACCGACTCTTTGACAGAAAAAGGTATCCCGAAAAGGGATAATTCTCAAACAGTTCCTTTTTGTCATCTGTCAAAACAATTACTTGATCCGCCTTTTTAGCTTCGTCGACAGCTTCCGAAAATCGATCTTCAATAACTGCATTCAAAATTGGATCAACTGCCTTGATGCGTTTAATGTATTCCCTCACAAGTTCCTCAGAGGATATCTAAAAATAAAACTTTTCCTGATAAGAATCAAAATGTTCTTGCAAACCAAATGGCAACACACTTCACAAGCTTTCAATTTTTGAACCAATTTGACAGCTGAAAGGGACAAAATTTCACTATCGAATTCCGGAAGTGGTTCTCGTTTGATTCCGGTGAAATATTTGATTAGAAAGTGCAATCTGGAACCAATCCAATACCAAACGAAGGCTACGAAACGAAGAATGTACTGCATTGTTCTACTGATATTTATGTATTTCGCAACAGTGAAAAGCAACTTGTTCACTCTAATAGGGTCGAGACTTTAATGATTGTGGTTTGCAAAAACTTTTGGATTTTGGTAGCAAAGATTAGAAAATTCAAAGGTCAGTTTTTTGTGGTTTATCGCAGAGACGACTATTTTTATTTCCAAAACAATAATTCTCAAATCTAAATTTCATAAAGACTAAGAACAAGTTCAAAACAAAGTGACTATATTGTTAAATCGCCCCCGCCGACGCGCAGGTGATAACCCTGATACGAGGTGGGTGATAAGGTTTAGACGATAAGATTTGCAGAGCGTGTAATGTTGTGACAACGAATCAGCGCAGAGCGGTCAGTGTTTCAGGGTTCACAAAGATAAAACCTTAGCATTGCCAATGACTCAGAAATCAAAATAAACCATAAAATTCGAAGAATGAATAAAGGGACTTTGATTAAGCGCAAAAGGGTGGTTTGAACGTCACATAGGTTCAAACTGAACTTTCTCAAAGATGAACACGTATTAAACGATTTATAGACCAGAGGTTTTGGATTGAAAAGATTGTAGGAACGGATTTGATTCTTCAGCCGAAACGCTTATGTTTAGATCATAAGTGTCATAAAATGGGGACTATTAATTGGCAGTCCAGAAGCATTCGGAAAAATCCAAAAGCCTTCTGAAACCATTCCATTGGACTAACTTTGACAGACGGAATGCTTCTGAGAAGAGCAGAACTCTTCCGATTTGAAAACAGAAGCATCCGAATAATGACACTTTCATCATAACCCGTTCCCGTTCGTAGAAGAAGAAACGTCAAAAAAGGACCAATGGAAAACGACATTAGAAACCGTGTTTAACTATTCGAAAACGCAATGTTGTCATCTGTCAAATTCGCGGTATGTGTGTCATCACCTTTTGTGGAATGATCACAAATGCTACAAGATGCTAAGGGTTTAAAGACGTTGCTATTTTCTGGCTATTAACTATATAACGTATTAAAGCTTGCGTACAACTAGCACCTGCTCTAGTAGAGTACTTAAAGGCTGAAACGTGAACGAAGCTTTGTCTTCGTCTGCGTAAAGATAAACCCGTTCGTGTTAACTTTGAATGACATTTCTTCCTCCATCGTCACCATTCCTCCAAAAACAAATTAATTTTGTTTGTTGACTTTATTTTTTAAAGCTGTTGAGTCTTCAGATGCAGCAAATGTTCAGCAAACTTTACGTTACCTTACTAACGAAACGTGAGGTTGAAGCATCATTGTGTGCTCATGTATTGAATTCCTATTGATGAACTCGTTAAAATCAAGCGAAAACACAGCTGAAGCGTATTTGTGTTTCAGCCAAAAGTCTCTTATCTTCTTTGAGAGTATTTTCAAAACAAAGCGTTCAAGGTAATTCGTGATTACACTATCGTGGCTGTTTACGTCTCTTGAAAACCGACGACGTAATGTCTCAGTCTCATGCCCCACCCTCTTATACCCATATTTTAACGGAAATTACCAATTGCATTCCTCGCCTTGAGATATGCAACCATAACAAATTTCTAGCGATCTACTAACAAATTTTAACGGATATATTAAAAGTAATTGTAACAACAACTGCGCCGGACAAAGGCATGTACTCGTCCGAATTTACTAAAATTGTAATTTTCAAATGAAAAGTTTTCATAAATAACTAGTATTGCTTGATTATGCAGATAAATATGTCATGAAAGATTTGTTAGGTCTCATGACATCAGTCCCACATTTTTCGCTCATGTAGCTATTCAGTTAAATACCATCTGACAATCGCGTACAGCGCCTCCTATCACCATGTGACAGATAACCTTTCTCAACTTTGACAAACGTCATTATACCCCCACGTTAGTTGCCGATAAGATAAGAACATTTCTAGAAAAACAACATTTCAATTAATAACAATTGAAAAAAATAAGTATTTGCATCATCTTTTCTTATTACAGCTTCATTCCAATTATAAACTCCGTAAAGTAAACATCATTTAGAACAAAATGTCAAACCACGAAGGCTACAAATCGCCACTGTCGTCACGCTATGCGAGCAAAGAAATGCAGTTCCAGTTTAGTGAACAAAATAAATTCTCAACCTGGAGGAAACTATGGACCTGGCTAGCTGAGGCAGAGAAGGTATATTTCAAGGTTATCTAGTCATGCTTAATATTATAAACGATTTATCAATTTTGCAGCAACTTGGCCTCGAAATCACAGATGCCCAAATTGAGGAGATGAAAAAGAACATCGAGAAAATCGACTTTTCAGCTGCCGCGGCAGAGGAGCGTCTCACACGACATGACGTAATGGCTCATGTGCATGTTTTTGCCAAACAGTGTCCATTGGCTGCACCAATTATTCATTTAGGAGCAACTTCCTGCTATGTTGGCGACAACACCGATTTGATTGTGCTGAGGAACGCCCTCGACCTGTTGCTTCCCCGTGTCGCTTCGGTAATCTTCTGTTTGAAGAATTTCGCTGAAACTTACAAATCGCTTCCTACTCTCGGGTTCACTCATCTCCAACCAGCACAATTGACGACAGTTGGTAAACGGGCATGCCTCTGGATTCATGACTTGCTCATGGACGAGAGAGCTTTGCGGAGATGCCGTGATGACTTGCGATTCCGTGGAGTCAAGGGAACCACTGGTACTCAGGCTTCATTTCTGCAACTGTTTAACGGTGATGGAGATAAGGTGAGAGCGCTGGACTTTCTTGTGACCAAATTGGCAGGATTCGAGAAACCCTATGCAGTGACTGGTCAGACATATTCAAGAAAAGTCGATGTCGAGATACTTGGAGCTTTGTCAAGCCTTGGAACTTCGATTCACAAGATGTGTTCCGATTTGAGAATCCTTGCCTCGCGCAAGGAAGTCGAAGAGCCATTCGAATCAACTCAAATCGGTTCCTCTGCAATGCCTTACAAAAGGAACCCAATGCGGTCGGAACGCTGCTGTGCCCTGGCTAGGCATATGATCACAGTTTATGCTGATGCGGCTAACACCCACGCTACTCAGTGGCTGGAGAGAACGCTCGACGACTCGGCCAATCGTCGGTTGAGTTTGTCCGAATCTTTCCTTTCCGCCGACGCAGCTCTGCTCACACTGCTGAACATTTCTCAGGGCCTTGTGGTCTATCCAAAAGTCATCGAACGCCACATCTCTCAGGAGCTGCCATTCATGTCGACAGAAAACATCATCATGGCCATGGTTAAAGCCGGAGGCGATCGACAAATTTGCCACGAAAAGATTCGTGTTTTGTCGCATGAAGCAGGAGCACAGGTGAAACAACTTGGCAAGGACAATGATTTGGTTGAGCGCGTCAGGAACGATCCATACTTTGCACCGATTCTCGGAGAGTTGGAGACTATTTTGGATGCAAAGACATTCACTGGCAGGGCCAGTGATCAGGTGACAGAGTTTTTGAATGAAGAGGTGGAACCTGTCTTGAACAACTACAAGGAGGCCCTCAAGAATATAGAAAATGTTACACTAACCATTTAGGAAGTTATGGAAATAATTGTTGCAATTTAAAATGTTATAGAATCACTTGCTAATAAATTACTTATATTTTTATGGAAATGTACTTTTAAGCCATCAGACTTCCGTTGATTTCTGTTCTTGTTCTATTCCGGCATTCGGTTAGTTTGGTTTTGGTGCCCACCATTGGTTTTGTTCTTAAGAAATAGCAGAGATGCGCTATGATTCGATTTCTGTAACATCATTCTTGAAAAAACTCGAACTCCAACATCAGGGGCTCAATCTTTCAATGTTGCATCCAGTTCGCCAATGACATTGATATAATTAGAAGAACACAGCGTGATGTCAGTGGAGCGTTTGTGAACTATGGAAAGTGTCACTCTCTTTGACCTTCACCATGGCAGTGCCCATGTAAAGTGCAGAGACGTGAGTTTGACAACATCCAATGAAAATGTTGCTTCGAAAGAAAAATTCCTGGCGTAGTTGTTGTTCCTGTCGACATTCATACATATACCTATGGGAATGGGGACGAAGATTGAACAAAGGACTGTATGGTACGGATCTAGCTGTTATATCTTCTTCGCCATTCCCTTTCCCATTCAATGTACACGGGACCAAAGATGACCCGAAGAACATTCCTCTCGAAACACTTTCATCCGATTTTGTCAAGGTCCATAATTTGCACCATACAGCAGGACTGGAATGAATGGTGTTGTACTGTCTTACCTTTGTTGCTCGAGAGAGAGCTTTTCCACTCAATTGCTTTCCAAGCCCAAAGAAACAGCGATTGGCAAGAGTTATTCTTCGTCTGATCTTAGCGCTGGTGTTATTGCCCTTGTTCATAGCGGAGCCATAGAGAATATATAATACCTAGAGACACGACTTCGAGTGTTCGCTCTCTTTTTGCCTACAAGCTGCAATTTGGTCGTTTTGTACTAACCCAGTGAGAATGTGTTAGTTTTCCAATGCTTTTTAAATGAGAAACTGCACCCATACATTCGCACTGAGTTAGATACAATGCTCAGGTTGGAGTCGAGGTGGGTTTCATGGGCTCAGATTTCGAAAATAAGATTCCGTTGAGCTCAGCATTTTCAAAAAAAAAAAACTTAAACATACAAAAAATGCATGTAATATGAAAAATAAATACGTTATACTGTTTCTTTGCACTTTTAACATATAATTGCACTATAATTTACCAATATTTGTATCAAAAATCTTAATAAATCTTAAGAAAAAAGTCGTGCGTTTAGTCTCGTATCTGCTGTGGTGGAAGTCTGTCAATTTGGGTTTGTGCATCAGGAAAAAAATTTTGTCACGGCTGAGTGCTCAGTCTTTTGTCACCTCTTACACAGGTTCTTGGACACGAAAAAAAGAGAGGATTGTGACAGTTCACCTCTTACACAGATTCACGGACACGAAAAAAAAGAGTATTGCGAGAGTTCACCTCAGAAAACTTTTGAGGGTGTTTTCGGCAAGGGAGGAAAAGGTCGCGACTCTAGGTATTATATATTCTCTATGGCGGAGCCTAGGTAGGCAAACTTCTCTACGTCGTATGCGTCTATTGTGACGTTCTGTCCGAGCCGTCGGTGTTGGGTGTCCTTCCTCGAAGACAGCATATACTTCGTTTTTCCCTCATTTACCGCTAAACCCATTTTTTCCGGTTCTGTCTCAATTCTCACAAAGGCGTCATTGACATCATGCTGTGTTCTTCTCATTATATCAATATCATCGGCGTAAGCGAGAAGTTGAACAGATTTTTGGAAGATAGTGCCTCTGGTGTTGACGGTGGAGTTCTGCACTATCTTCTCAAGAACGATGTTAAAGAAATCGCATGACAGTGCATCGCCTAGTCTGAATCCCTTTTTGACATCGAAAGGTACCGTAAGATCGTTGCCAACCTTGATGGAGCAGCGTGAGTTCTCCATCGTCATTTTCCACAAGCAAATGTAGATGCTGTTATACGTGGCCTTAAAATCGATGAAATGTGGTGGGTATCGGAGTTCATAGGTTTTTTCAGCTTTAAGGCCGTGTGCGAATTGGGTTGAAAAGTGGTTAAAACTTGATGTTTGGTTAACATTTGACACTTCGCATTGAATAAAATGTGTTAAAAATTAGACTAGCTGCGAAGCAGGTTAAAATATGACAGGGGTGGTTAAAAATGCATCCATTTTTAACTACAGTTCATCCAATTCGCACACGGCCTAAATTTAAAAGCATGACAGTAGGACCAGCGGGAGCAGTAAAAGCCGGTGAAAACCAGCCGGAGTAATCCGTATAACCAGTCGGAGTAATCCGTGAGACCAGCCGGCTAGAGAGCAGGAAAGAATGTTACCCAGACGAGACAAGTTTGAAGATGTCCAGGAAAGGTGTCCATCAATACATGTCCGCAAGCAGAGTCTTAAAACATCTCACAAAACCATAACAATAACGAAATGAAAACGTAATAAATATAATAATTTGTACCCAACTAAAGTTTATAGTAGGGGAGAGTGGGTATATTTGGGACACTTTTCGAATACATTAAATTTGCCAAGATCTTATAGATCGAATCTGAGAAAAATTGATTTCTAAACACAAAATGAAATTTTGGCAACCTTTTTTCAGTTAAAAAGAAAGCGAAACTCCGACAGAAGAAAATCAAAAAATCATTTCATGAACCAACTCACTTTGTCCCATTCCTTCTGCGAGCAATAGGATTGGGACAACTAAAAATAAATAAATAGTGTGACGCGACAGCTCTTGAAGAGGCAAGGCCTAAGCGGCCTACTCTCATCAACAATTTTCTGGGTGCGTGTGAAGAATTGAGGGAGAAGCACTGTTTCATGACAGATTGGTATTCCTGGACGTTTTGTCAGTTTTTTGCAAGAGTCAGTTCGAGTAAAAGATGAAATAAAAACTATGGGCACGAGTAGGGCTCGAATTCATGACGTTCTGCTTAGCAGCCAACGCACCTAACTACTAAGCTATGGACACTACAACTATGGGTGGAATAGTGATGTCCCAATCATCCAGCACGGCATGCACTTTAAATAAATAATTTGTAATTAAACAAAACAACGATTAATTCACTTCAAAAATGGTGTTGCTATCTAATTATTACACTCTTTTGCACAGTTAGTTCACACATTAAAAAACAAAAAAATTACTCAAAGCTTACGCAGATATTTTACTTTTTATGCACAAATAACCTTTTTTTAATCTCCACTGTGTGATTTTTTCCCTAGACACAACTTGTTTTGTTGAGAAATGGGGACATTCTGAAGACAGAATCTGTCATACAAAGAAAGAGAAAAAAAAAATTTTGGGAATTGAGAAAATGTCTGTGCCCCATTCCTCCTGTGTCCGAAAAATACCCACTCTCCCCTACTTCTTTAATCAAACTAGGGAACTGGCCGGCAAGCGAAACCCAAGCTTTCGTTAAAAAAGTTCCATAATAATGACAGAATAACTTAATAATTAATTTATACAGAGTTATCCATTTTGCGGTTTCAAAAGTAAACGTAAATAAAACACTCACACAATATTTATCTTTTTCATGGTATTTCTTTTTTATTTTAAAGTTTGAACGTTGACATTATGTACAGTACATCATTAGGCCAGTTCCGCCTAACAACATCTCACTTTGACTGAGGCAAAGTCATTAGGTGGAACATAATTCTCAGTTTTCATTGAGACCTTACAAATTGTTGTTGCACATATGTCAGCCACGTTAAAATAGCTAAGTGAGAAATCGAATCCAAAATAATTTCAGCTCAAAGATCTCAGAAAAAAATCTCAATTCTCAGCTGAGATTTTTGTTCCACCTAAAAAATCTCTGAGATCTCTGAGATCTCAGTGAGATGTTGTTAGGTGGAACTGGCCTATTGACTCTTTTAAGGTAATTTTCGACAACTTTTTGACACATATTGGGCGGTAACTCAGCCGCAATTTGACAAATGTCGGTTTTTAAGTACTCAAGAAAGAGTTAAAGGTTTATCTGCACAAACACGGTCTTAACAGCGATGTTAAATCGCATGATCTTCGTAGCCAGTTGATATCGACACGACAAGAAATTACGCGGAGAGGATGTGTCTCTTGCAATAAAGCCATATTCGCTTGAGTTGTGTGGCATGTGGCGACGTCTTGTTGCAACCACATATTCGTAGTATTCTTCTAATACAGGCAATATGACCATAACGCTTCAAATTGACGGTGACAGTCGTTCCATCGTCGTTTTCGAAGAAGTAATATCCAATCACACGTCTGGACCAAAGAGGGCACCAAACAGTGACTTTTTGTGGATGTAATGTGTTCCCTTCAATTACTTGATGTCTCAAGTACCCCAAATAAGACAATTTTGTTTATAAACATACCCACCGAGTGAGAAATGTTCTTCGTCGCTGAAGACAATTTTGCCCACCGCTTGTTGTTCAAGCACCCATTCGAGATTTGACATATCTACGACGTTGTGAATGGGCATATGGCTTCAGTTGTTGTGTGAGCTGGACCTAATGTTTATGAATGTGTAGATCCAAATGCAAAATACGCCATAATGTGCCGTAAGACAGTCCTAATTGCTGAGAACGACCAGGAATCGACACATTCGGGTATTCGACAACACTTTTACTTACAGCACTGATGTTTTCAGTGGTAGGAGTGAAACGATGATGCACAGGCCTTACAATATCTGTACCCAATCCAGTCTCTACAAAGTTCTTCAAAATTTTGCAATTGCGTGCGTAGTTGGACGATTATGTAAACCACAATCTTCTCTTGAAGCACGATATGTGACTGTGGCAGGATCACCATTTTTGTAGTAGATTTCAACAATTTTTATGCGTTGTGCGATTCATTTTCATAAATATGTTAGACTTTCAACTGAAAAAAATAAAATTGGTTTAACACCTCAATTTGACAGATGTCGAAATCCAGCCTTATAGCGTTTTTTTTGGTCGTCCGGAACTGTTCCGAACGATTCTGAAATCGTTCACTTGGCACAAGATGACAGTTCTTGTTCTGGATAGAACAGAAAAACGATTCCGAATTTGAAGTCGGAATCAAAAACAGAATCACGCATACATGCACACATTTGCACATACGTACTCGCCGCCATGTTTACAAATTAAGAAAATAAAAACAATGTCATGTCATCTGCAATTTCTGCATATGATGTTTTACAAATACATGGACATTCAACCATTAGAAGCAAAAAAATGTGTTTGCATGTTCGTTTGGTATCCGGAATCGGACAGTTCTGTGTACCAATTCCGGATTACCAAAAAAAAAAACGCTATTATATAGGTTTTTCTAATAAGAGGTGCTATTTTTAATAGCCCGCTATTTCGGTAGCTGTCATTTTTTTGACATTTGACAAGTAGAAACTACGCCATTTATAAAAATGGAACGATACACGCTTCAATAACGCATTGAAATTATTAAAATTCACTTTAAAAATGGCGAAATTTGGCAGAGACGGTTCGTTAACGGGAAAAGTTTCCGGACCGTGTTATCTCTCGGAGAGGTAATCACAATTGCGACTTTCTTCCTTTGGGGCCACGTGAAAGATAAGGTCTACGCCAACAGCCCAGCGTCGATTCAAGACCTCAAAGAAGGAATTCGTGAGGCTATCGAGGACATGGGGCAGCCACTTTGCGATTTGGTTATGGATAATTTCATGAAAAGGATATGGTCCTGTAAGCGTGGTCGTGGCGGAAATTTGGCTTATGTTGTGTTTCCATTATTAACGGCATACTTTCCTCTTTATAATGAAATAAACATCCAATCATTTATCTCAAAAATGCCATTTTTTCTTTGAATATCAAAGTAACACCTTTTATTGGAAAACCCTTTACTATTGAAACTGCAAAATGGATAACCCGTAACATATAAGTAATAATTTAAATTGAAGTCATCCTGTTAGATTTTCTCATCCATTCTACAAGGTCAGATAGCGGAAACCATAATCGGTAGAGATCAATGTGGTATCCGACCAGGCAAATCGACGATTGATGATGATGGTATTCATTTAAAGCTGCCCGCCCGATAATAAAATGTCTAGAATTTAACATCCCCAATACACGACCTGCTTATAAATTTTTAAATATGCCTACGACTGCATAGTCAAGGTAAAACAGTACAAAGTCATGAGAGTATTCTAGGTTTCATTTGTGCTCTCTGTTAAGAGTGGTTACACTCTATTTGCATCATTTTTCACTTATACCTTCGTGGATCCGTTCATTTCATTTTTAATGGTATCCTTGGCCCACAAATAATTTCCTTTTTTTTGGCCAACAATTTATACGTCTGCCTTCTTCAAATCAATCGCAACAATAAATCCTTCACAACAGCGTTGAAAACATGGTCTCAAACTTCCACGTGCCGTTTTGTTTCCAATTTTAATTGATGACCCAATAATTTTTGTTCCAAAGCCACGCGATGGAATAACCAATTGCAACCCCATTCAACATTTCTGTATTGGAAATCTTCTTTAAAAAAAAAGAAACCTTCAAAAATACAAAAACCCAAACGCTTCAATGTCATCATTAGCCTGACAAATTACAGCCTGAAAATCTTCAATGCATTCAGAGGCATTGTCACGTCAGTAATCTGCCTTAGTCGCCTGAACAAAATTCAATGAAAGTTCGAAAAACCCCATTAAATGAACATCCGAGAGCTTTTCAAAAACACACATTTTACGCCGCCACAACTTAACACCCACTGGCTTTGTCAAAAGGACGAGTACACATCCGATTCAAATTCTCCCTCGATGCTTTAAACCCACGACAACGACGTGGCACGTCCCTTGCATACCCTAACCTCTCACGGTTCAAGCCATTTCGAAAACCGACACGACATGACGAACGACCGACCGACAAGTTCATCAACTATGCAGCCGATTTGTGGTTTCTTGCGATGCTCAACAAAACCTTTGGGGGCAATCAACCAATTAAACTGGGACGAAGCAGCAACAGCAGCAGCGCGACGAAATATAATAACCTCAACAATAAACAGCTGTATTCACACTTGGTGCTACATAAAAGCAGGTATGAAAAGCTTTCAGAGTGCGATGTTCTCTTGACAAAAGTTGCACCTGATGAAGTACTACTAGTAGACGGGAGTCTATATCTACTGGCCTGATCCCATTCATGTCTACTTTTAGAACGACAACGCCGATAACAAAGAATAATGAACAAAGGACTTTTGTGTGGGGTTTCTTGAGCGCAAGTCCTTCAAGGCTGGTTGAGTGGCTGTGTGTTTCTCTGAGCCATTTTGTGGGTAGCGAGCCTGTGGGACTTTTTATTTTTAAATATTTTTCTCTGAGCATTGGGTGTTTATTTTTCTTACAAAAAATAGTTTTTTGAGGGTTTGCCATTTTAATGAGAAAAAAAATGTAGTGTCAATAGTACGTATACGCCGTAGTGTACATAAGAATGCTGAAATTTGCTCCAAGAAGTTGAGATGGCTTTGTCAAGTTTTGCCCTGGATATACTGTCGTAGGTGGCCTTAAAGTCTATATTAAGATGGTATGGTAAGCTAAGCGTTGAGCAATTTATTAAAGCGCCTCTCATCACTTTAGGTTAGGCGATCAGAGTGTTCTCTCCGTCTTCACAGTCGGTGCAAAGCGGTGTATTGTTCCAGACGAATTGGTCGAATTTTCGCGATGCGTGCGATCCTCGCTATCTACTTCATTTTATTCTCACTTAAGAATTCTTACTTTCAGGCGTTTGCTTGCAATCATCATCAAACTCTTCGCTTTGATCTTTGCGACTTTTCCTTAAACTAGATTTGACAGTACTAATTACATTGTTTTGAGCCATGTCTATTTCTTTGCAACTCTGGTCTCAGGACTTGGTCCTTCCATCGAGCTCTTCTACCCAAGCGTCAAACTTGTCGAGTTGTAGAAGCTGATTAAGGTCAAAGATTCTCCCAGTTGACTTCAAAAAACAAGAGCCACCACTTTTTCGTACATTCTCCCTTATTTTAATTTGATCTTTACATTAGCCGTACATTGACCAATTTCCTAAGTTGGTTCGGCGAGGCGGCGGTGGCGTAGTTGATGTCCGTAAATCCTACCCATCCCCTCAAACTCTCTCTTTCGCACTCTATCACCTCTATCACAATTAGGCTAGATCTAAGGACTTATACGACCCGTGCTAATGATCAGTCTGGCTAAAGGCCTAATTCTATAAAAAATATCTCAACAGATGTCGAAATCCAGCCTTATAGCGTTTTTTTTTGGTCGTCCGGAACTGTTCCGAACGATTCTGAAATCGTTCACTTGGCACAAGATGACAGTTCTTGTTCTGGATAGAACAGAAAAACGATTCCGAATTTGAAGTCGGAATCAAAAACAGAATCACGCATACATGCACACATTTGCACATACGTACTCGCCGCCATGTTTACAAATTAAGAAAATAAAAACAATGTCATGTCATCTGCAATTCTGCATATGATGTTTTACAAATACATGGACATTCAACCATTAGAAGCAAAAAAATGTGTTTGCATGTTCGTTTGGTATCCGGAATCGGACAGTTCTGTGTACCAATTCCGGATTACCAAAAAAAAAACGCTATTATATAGGTTTTTCTAATAAGAGGTGCTATTTTGAATAGCCCGCTATTTCGGTAGCTGTCATTTTTTGACATTTGACAAGTAGAAACTACGCCATTTATAAAAATGGAACGATACACGCTTCAATAACGCATTGAAATTATTAAAATTCACTTTAAAAATGGCGAAATTTGGCAGAGACGGTTCGTTAACGGGAAAAGTTTCCGGACCGTGTTATCTCTCGGAGAGGTAATCACAATTGCGACTTCTTCCTTTGGGGCCACGTGAAAGATAAGGTCTACGCCAACAGCCCAGCGTCGATTCAAGACCTCAAAGATGGAATTCGTGAGGCTATCGAGGACATGGGGCAGCCACTTTGCGATTTGGTTATGGATAATTTCATGAAAAGGATATGGTCCTGTAAGCGTGGTCGTGGCGGAAATTTGGCTTATGTTGTGTTCCATTATTAACGGCATACTTTCCTCTTTATAATGAAATAAACATCCAATCATTTATCTCAAAAAATGCCATTTTTCTTTGAATATCAAAGTAACACCTCTTATTGGAAAACCCTTTACTATTGAAACTGCAAAATGGATAACCCGTAACATATAAATAATAATTTAAATTGAAGTCAATAATTATGAATATAAAAAAATAAAATGGGAATAACATTGGTATGAGTACATCCTGTTAGATTTTCTCATCCATTCTACAAGGTCAGATAGCGGAAACCATAATCGGTAGAGATCAATGTGGTATCCGACCAGGCAAATCGACGATTGATGATGATGGTATTCATTTAAAGCTGCCCGCCCGATAATAAAATGTCTAGAATTTAACATCCCAATACACGACCTGCTTATAAATTTTTAAATATGCCTACGACTGCATAGTCAAGGTAAAACAGTACAAAGTCATGAGAGATTCTAGGTTTCATTTGTGCTCTCTGTTAAGAGTGGTTACACTCTATTTGCATCATTTTTCACTATACCTTCGTGGATCCGTTCATTTCATTTTTAATGGTATCCTTGGCCCACAAATAATTTCCTTTTTTTGGCCAACAATTATACGTCTGCCTTCTTCAAATCAATCGCAACAATAAATCCTTCACAACAGCGTTGAAACATGGTCTCAAACTTCCACGTGCCGTTTTGTTTCCAATTTAATTGATGACCCAATAATTTTTGTTCCAAAGCCACGCGATGGAATAACCAATTGCAACCCCATTCAACATTTCTGTATTGGAAATTTTCTTTAAAAAAAAAGAAACCCTCAAAATACAAAAACCCAAACGCTTCAATGTCATCATTAGCCTGACAAATTACAGCCTGAAAATCTTCAATGCATTCAGAGGCATTGTCACGTCAGTAATCTGCCTTAGTCGCCTGAACAAAATTCAATGAAAGTTCGAAAAACCCCATTAAATGAACATCCGAGAGCTTTTCAAAAAACACACATTTTACGCCGCCACAACTTAACACCCACTGGCTTTGTCAAAGGACGAGTACACATCCGATTCAAATTCTCCTCGATGCTTTAACCCACGACAACGACGTGGCACGTCCTTGCATACCCTAACCTCTCACGGTTCAAGCCATTTCGAAAACCGACACGACATGACGAACGACCGACCGACAAGTTCATCAAGTATGCAGCCGATTTGTGGTTTCTTGCGATGCTCGACAAAAACCTTTGGGGGCAATCAACCAATTAAACTGGGACGAAGCAGCAACAGCAGCAGCGCGACGAAATATAATAACCTCAACAATAAACAGCTGTATTCACGCTTGGTGCCATATAAAAGCAGGTATGAAAAGCTTTCAGAGTGCGATGTTCTCTTGACAAAAGTTGCACCTGATGAAGTACTACTAGTAGACGGGAGTCTATATCTACTGCCCTGATGCCATTCATGTCTACTTTTAGAACGACAACGCCGATAACAAAGAATAATGAAAAAGGACTTTTGTGTGGGGTTTCTTGAGCGCAAGTCCTTCAAGGCTGGTTGAGTGGCTGTGTGTTTCTCTGAGCCATTTTGTGGGTAGCGAGCCTGTGGGACTTTTATTTTTAAATATTTTTCTCTGAGCATTGGGTGTTTATTTTTCTTAGAGTAAATAGTTTTTTGAGGGTTGCCATTTTAATGAGAAGAAATGTAGTGTAAATAGTACGTATACGCCGTAGTGTACATAAGAATGCTGTAATTTGCTCCAAGAAGTTGAGATGGCTTTGTCAAGTTTTGCCCTGGATATACTGTCGTAGGCGGCCTTAAAGTCTATATACAGATGGTATGGTAAGCTAAGCTTTGAGCAATTCATTAAAGCGCCTCTCATCACTTTAGGATGTCGGTGCAAAGCGGTGTATTGTTTCAGACGAATTGGTCGAATTTCCGCGATGCGTGTGATCCTCGCTATCAACTTCATTTTATTCTCACTTAAGAATTCTTACTTTCAGGCGTTTGCTTGCAATCATCATCAAACTCTTCGCTTTGATCTTTGCGACTTTTCCTTAAACTAGATTTGACAGTACTAATTACATTGTTTTGAGCCATGTCTATTTCTTTGCAACTCTGGTCTCAGGACTTGGTCCTTCCATCGAGCTCTTCTACCCAAGCGTCAAACTTGTCGAGTTGTAGAAGCTGATTAAGGTCAAAGATTCTCCCAGTTGACTTCAAAAAACAAGAACCACCACTTTTCCGTACATCTCCCTTATTTTAATTTGATCTTTACATTGGCCGTACATTGACCAATTTCCTAAGTTGGTTCGGCGAGGCGGCGGTGGCGTAGTTGATGTCCGTAAATCCTACCCATCCCCTCAAACTCTCTCTTTCGCACTCTATCACCTCTATCACAATTAGGCTAGATCTAAGGACTTATACCACCCGTGCTAATGATCAGTCTGGCTAAAGGCCTAATTCTATAAAAAATATCTCAGTCTCTAACGGAGTAATCTGGATATCTGGCGGCCTCGCGGATTAAGCAGTCTGATCTGCGTGCACCACCTTTTCTTCGTCAATTTCCAAACAAAAAATTCTGAGAGCGGTTCTCTATCACTTGAACCGGACGACATTTCGTCTTCACCACCTGTCGTCACTCCTGTGCCAAACACCGTTGGAGCGGCTTTGGTCAACCCTGGTCATTCCTCCTCTGAAAGCCAGGAGATTTGTAATTCTGGTAGCAGGGCTGTTGGGACTCATGTCTCCTCTGCGACTAATAGGGATTCAACACGTGCATCTATTTACCTAGCACAGTAGTACTAGCGAGACAGTGAATAATGGCCTTCAAGAATATGAGAAAAAAAGAAGACCCTAACTGCGTATAGGGAAATACGTCCTGCTTATAGGATTCTGAAGGCCTCTAGTAAGGATTATGATCTGCTTTTTAGTCTGTTCCCTTTGACAAAACTTTGTGAATAAGTCTTATTGCTATTGTTGCGGTCTGGTCTGAGCTATGTCTATAAGGAAGGCCGTTGGTTGCTGTTCCAGTATGTTTTCGGTATGATGCGGTGTTCTCGGATTATACTGAATGCGGCTGTGGGTTGGCAGGTATAACGACCCTGGCGGCACGGATCGGCAGTTATATTGCCCCTGATGGCGGCACAGATCGGCAGGTATAATGCCTCTGGAAGCGTGGTTCATCAGATACCAAAAGCCGGTGTTGGAAATTTATACCGACGGCTGCAGCACTAACCGTACATCAGCAGGTGCCAAAGTCCCTGGTGGTAATCACAAACGGACTAGAACTTCAATATAGAAACCCATTACCACTGGTGGGGGGAAGTTCCAATTATGAAATGATCAGACTTTTCAGATTAATTCTTTGACCAATTTTACTTGCTAATACGATTGTATCATTCGTTAGTAGTCGAAGAGGCGATTTAAGCACTATTGTACTGGTCTACTTATAATATTTCCCGAAGGAAGTGACTGTGAATTGTATGATCTAAAGTTCAATACCGTATAGGGAAAAACTATACAGGGTGATTCACGAGCGTTGTGCCAAAAAGCTAGAGCGTGTAGGTTGAGTTGAGACAAGAAAAAAATCGTATGGGAGGGGGGGGGTCTATTCCCCCCCGTTTAGCCGGGAGGGGCAATTTTCTGAAAAATTGACTTATTTTATTAAAAAAAATATTAAAAATCAACGGCTTCGTTTACAACACCGTGTTGTACCTTTTTGAAAAGCCAAAAACATCTTCTTTCATTTTGTTTTTAAATTAAATTGTTTTAACGAATAGTTTAAAAAATATTAATTTTCAAACTCAAAATTTTCAAAAAAAAAAAAACAAAAAAATCATTTTTGAACTAAGTTTTTTCAAAATTTTATGTAATTAAGTACTAATTTTGTTTTGAAAATTCAATGCCATTGTTAATTTTAAGTCGAAAACATAAAAGCGGATGCAAAAACGTCTTTCTTGAGAAATAAAAAAACAACCAGAACCACTTTTTTCTAAGAAAATCTTTGTTTTTATTTTTACCTATCTCGACTTTTAGTTTTATTAATTTATTATGAAATATTAACCTTTCTTTTAATATTTGTTCTGTAATTGGAATTTTATGAGGCCTCAATACAGAAGCAAAGTATTGGATTTTCCCTGGATTAATCATTTTGTTCATTGATAACGACTGAAAACTGACCTGAAATTTTTCTTATTATGCCTAGGGGCCGCGGCCACCTGTCGGTGAAGGGTTCTACCTGCTAGGAGCTCTAGATGATTAAACCGCAAAGGTTAATGTTTCATAAATTAATAAAACTAAAAGTCGAGATAGGTAAAAAAAAAACAAAGATTTTCTTAGAAAAAAATGGTTCTGGTTTTTTTTTTATTTCTCAAAAACGGAAAGACATTTTTGCATCCGGTTTTCTGATTTCGACTAAAAATTAACAATGGCATAGAATTTTTAAAACAAAATTAGTACTTTATTACATAAAATTTTGAAAAAACTTAGTTCAAAAATGATTTTATTGTTTTTTTTTTTTTTTGAAAATTTTGAGTTTGAGAATTAATATTTTTTAAGCTATTCGTTAAAACAATTTAATTTAAAAACAAAATGAAAGAAGATTTTTTTGGCTTTTCAAAAAAGTACAACACGGTGTTGTAAACGAAGCCGTTGGTTTTTAATATTTTTTTTTATAAAATAAGTTAATTTTTCAGAAAATTGCTCCTCCCGGCTAAACGGGGGGAATAGACCCCACCCCTCCCATACGATTTCTTTCTTGTCTCAACTCAACCTACACGCTCTAGCTTTTTGGCACAACGCTCGTGAATCACCCTGTATATAGGAAAAGCATATCACTTTGTTACAGGATCCTACCACAATGGGCTCACTCGGCCTAAGTGTGAAGAAATTCAGCTACTTTAACCTAACCTTACCTCATTGAGCTGTTCGAAGGCTAGTCCAAGCGCATGACGGTATTTTCGGTGCACAACAGAGCCAGGTTGATTCGAGCTTGAGTGGAGGATAATGTCTTTTATCGCGTATCGCGATCATCCACGAGGAATGGCAGTAATTGATCAAGACGAGTGACTAAATTTGGCGATACCCAGGTGATCAATACTAGGAACGATCATGTTTTTCGATGCAGAAACTTCTATAACTTGCTACCCAGAGTCACTAGTGTTCTCGAGCAATGTATGGGATCTAATGTTTTGCCTGAATGACGATCCTTGTTGTTGACGTAATCACCAAGAATGATTTTGAGATCATACCTTGGGCAGACATTGAGGGTCCTTTCTTCGAGTTCGTAATAGGCATCATTATCATCATCTGCGGACTGCTCAGTAAGTCCCTGAAAACTTATGAGGCTGATGTTCTTAAATTTAACCCGCAACCGAAGGGTGCATTACAAACGTACCCCTAGCACATGGTGCCATTGATGACCGCTGGAATAAGTAAGTAATAAGCACAATTATTTGGACACTTAATCCCTTGTAGGCCTGTTATGTCAGATTTATATGAAGCCAAGACCGATCAGAGGTTGCATGTGGGGATTAATAAAATGTTGTTCCGTCTTTGTTGCCGGGGGTCGTCTGTTTGATCGATTATATTCGAGACCTGCCATTATTGTGTTCGTAGGTTTTTATTTTTTTTGGAAGGTGTAGTTCCCAGCCTCTTAACTTGCTGAGAAGGTGTCACTTCCACCAGTTTATGATTACTAAGGTATTGATTCTATTCGGCTGGCAGCTGGCAAGTAAAATTTATCACAGCGATAACTAGGAATACAATTTCATACAACACATTTTTTCGTTCATACACCAATCCATAGGACTAATGTCCTGGCTTAAAAAGTTTTCTCGTTTTTCTCTCATTGGCAGCCCTACTCAATCGAGTCCTTAAAAGCTCAATTCACTCTACACAGTGATAACAGCGTGTTTTATTCTCTCACAGTAAACATTCCGAGAGAAAACGAAAAGCGAATCGGGTGGAAACTTTTCTAGCCGAACACTATCCAACTCTTGAATTTTCGTTTGCAGGTTCATGTCCTTTTTGTAAATTGTCGCTCCATTGTAAAGCTACATTCAATCCGAGAGCGTACCAAACAGTACACGGAACACCATCCAGTCGGTCGTTATTCGATATTCAATTCGTTTCTAGACTCAGGTGTGTGACGACACAGCAAGAGCGACGACGCACTTGTCGGATTTATTATTGTGAAAGTCAATGAATTCTTATCAGAAAGGAAAGTTGTGGTGTCTGCTTTCTTCTTCTTCTTCGTCTCCTCTTCGGTCGTCTTATCGTTGTGGTTGTTTAATTTTTGTGTTGTTTTTATGATAATGAAATCGAAAATTATGTGTTAAAGTGCTGACAGCAAGGATTTGGTTTATTTTTTCAAAACTTCCTTTTTTTGTCGAAAATCTTAACTTGCTTTAAAAATTTCAAATTTTCAAGTGAAGTGTCACAGAGTGTTGGGGCTTTGGAAACTGCCTCGTATCCTGTTATCATTTTTGTGAAAAAAAAATTTCTTCAGAAGGTGAAATTCAGTGAGGAACAAACGAACGGAAATTGTCGTCTTCGTACACAAGAAAAAAGGTATTTATGAAATTCGTTTATGGCGTGTTAAAATGTATGTACATAGGTATCAGGACATTATTTTACTGAGTCTTGGTCTTGTCTGCTAATGGTACCCTCGCACAATGTAGAGGGATCCCTTCAGGACTCGCTCACACTTCTTCAAATCGTTGTCGTTGCCTTTGTCGAAATTCACAAAAATGAACTCTCGACTCTCTCTTATCTTTTGAAAAAAATTGAAGCCAAAAAAGAACAAGAGAGCTAGTTTATTATCCTGTGCGATGGTAGGACAGGTAAATAACACATTTGACATTCTACCGTGCTAGCACACAAGTAAAATTATAATTTATTACACGATAATCGATACATAGGTAGAAAGACTGTTACTTGACAAAAACTTGCCAACCACGATGCCACCTAACACACGAGCAACAAGGACGATGACGATGAGGACGAAAGTGAATAAATTTGATTTTCCATCAACAGGGATTTGGGAGAGTTGCCTGCTGCAGGACTCAGACTTACTCTGGAAGCCAGTTGGAGGAATTCCAGCACTTTCTATTTTAGGATCCGGTCGTTGGCTCACTTTCGCAGGAGCTGATGTTTGTTTTGTTATCTTTTTCAAGTTTTTAGGGATGATATTGTAGACTTTCGTGCTACATAAGCTCTGATGGGGTTTTTCTATCGACACGACCGACGCACGACTAGCGAGGGTGTTTCTTATGTTTTTATTATTTTTTTGTTCACTTTTTCCCAGCAAAATGAAATTTTTGTTGATGGGGCTTTTATGTTGGCAATAAAACTTACTTCCAATAAATATATGTAACACACACTTTTACACCGGATCAGAGACACCTTTACGCCGCCAAAGTCCTCCTGCGTATATTCTACCAAATTGATAGCAAAATAAACACTTTGAAAGCCGTTAAGTGAATGTTTTTGTTGATGAAGGACCATCAGTATTTGATTTGGGAATACTTTAGTAAAGAGGTGTGCTTCTTTTCTCACACACTTTTAACAACAAAAGACGAGGAAGGAAATCCTTTCAGTGCGCCGTCATGCATAACAATTAGTTTTGTCGAAAATGTTTTTTTTCAAACCATCCACTGGGTACCACCCATATCGCCACCGCCCATCACAGTCGAGGATTACTTATTCAAAAAGTACAAAAAGTAAATAATAATGGCAACCAGTTGGGAGGTTTTTTTGTTGTTGTGTTTAAGAGATTATATATTCTTCTTCTAAAGAAGATGGTTTAAGTGTTGTTTTATTTATAGAGTGCCTTTTAATAGGGTTTCGAAGGGGCTCTCTTGGGGAAAGCTAAAGCCATAAAAGATATTTGAATTTATTAACATGTAATGCCATTTGTTATGTTGAATGTGAGGATAAGTCGATTTTGTTTCGATAAATCGGCTTTTTTGAGGAATGAATTGGTTTTGTGGTTGAAGGTTTTCATTCTCATGAATAAGGTTTTCGATGTGTTGTATGAAGAAAGAGATCAGAAAGCATATGCAGCCTTACTGTCTTGTTTTTGTATTTTTATCATTTTTTTTCAAAAAACACAATGAAGGTTCAAACAAACATTCTTGTCCATTCTTAACACTTATTTTCAAAGCTTAAATTTCAATGCAAATTATTCGTTGAGATAACCCATTTCTCGTGAAAGGATATCCAAAAAGTCGCCTGGGTATCACCTGATGGAGTCATATCTACGCAGGTAATGACGGATCTCCCCCACTCATCGGTCCTGATTCCCATACGCTCTTGTCGAGGTGCCAACATCGACTTCTATCGATATCTTGTTGGTATTTTTTTCCGAGGGCATTATGAATCCCCACTGTAACAATCAACTCTTCTCCTTCGATGGCGACCGTCAAAAATTAGTATAACGAGTTTCAACGTGGTCGCACATCGTCTTTTGATGAGCCTCCTTCAGGTGCCTCAAAAAGGTTGCCAGGGGAATAACGTGACAAAAATCCACGACATTGTATTGACAGCCAACGATAAAGGGTTTCACGAGTTAGCTATAACAGTAGGCATTTCAGAAAAAATGCATGTGTTATATCTGGATGGATTTTTAGACACGAAAATGCTGTCGGTGCAGATGGTTGCTCACCCCGAACAGCAAGAGCAACAGTGAAACTTCTTCAAGAGCAAATCGAAGGAGTTCTAACATACTTAGTTACTTAAGTTGGCACTAGAGTCCGTTGTGGACTTGGGCCTCAATCAACAGTCTCTGCCAGCCAGCTCGGTCCTTAGCTAGCTGTCTCCAGTTTTGCACTCCAAGTTGATTGAGGTCCCCTTTCACTTGTGTGCGCCACCTGAGTCGTAGTCTTCCTTTCTTTCCCTCGGGAATAGTGTCGAAGGCTTTCCGGGCCGGAGCATTGGTGTCCATCCGCTCTAAATGACCGAACCATCTGAGTCTCTGGACCTTGACCCTTCTGGCTAGGTCCATGTCGTTGTACAACCCGTAAAGTTAGCTGTTTTATCTTCTTCGCCATTCCCCTTCAATGCACACGGGGCCAAAGATGACCCGAAGAACTTTCCTCTCGAAACAGCCTAAGGCACTTTCATCCGATTTTGTCAAGGTCCATGTTTCCGCACCATACAGCAGGACTGGGATGATGAGTGTGTTGTACAATTTCAATGAAGTTCCCCATTTTTGCCGCTTCTGTCTCGATTCTCACAAAGGTGCCATTGACATCACGCTGTGTTCTTCCCATTATATCAATATCATCGGCGTACTCGAGAAGTTGAACAGATTTTTGGAAGATAGTCCACCGACTATCTTCTCAAGAACGATGTTAAAGAAATCGCATGACAGTGCATCGCCTTGTCTGACGTCGAAAGATTCCGTAAGCTCGTTGCCAACCTTGATGGAGCAGCGTTCTCCATCGTCATTTTGCACAAGCGAACGAGCTTGGCAGGGATGCCACAACTAGACAGCTTTATACAGTTCGTCTCAGTAGATGCTGTCATACGCGGCCTTAAAATCGATGAAAAGTGGGTATCGATTTGGAGTTCATAGGTCTTTTCCAGGATGTGCCGCAACGTGAAAATTTATTCGATGATTGTTGACGAAAGGCTTCAGACGTTCACATATTACGGCAGAGAGGTTCTTGTAGGCGATGTTGAATAGACTGATTCCTCTGTAGTTGGCGCAGTTAAGAGGATCTCCCTTTTTCAGGAGCGGGCAAACAATGCTGAGGTTCCATTCATCGGGCATGCATTCCTTTGACCATACCTTACAGATGATTTGGTGCATGCTCCTATCTAGCTCGTCGCCTGCTTTTTAGAACAGCTTGGCAGCTAGACCATCTGCTCCAGCGGCTTTGTTGGATTTCAGCCGTGATATTGACGTTTTTCCTTCTTCTAGGCCAGGTTCACGGAATTGTTGACTATCATCGTGTCGGATGAAAGGCGGGCCTTTGTTCGTCGGCGCCGTTATACAGCCAACAGATGTGGTCTTTCCAAATCCCCAGCATTGACTGCGAGTCTACTATGATGGGATGTTTATTCCTGCAGGCATCGGATCGGATCGGAACGGATGACCTTGAGCCAGCTGTTTTACCTTCTGGTAGAACCTCCGAACTTCATTCCTCCTGTTGGCCGGCTTTCCTCTCTCCTCTTTCGCTCGTAGAGCTCACGATCAGCTCTTGTCCTTATATGCAGCGCCGCTTTGTATGCCTCCTGCTTGGCTGCATGGACCTGCCTGCATTTTTCGTAAAACCAGAGGTTTCGGTTTGGTGGCTGTGTGAAACCCAGCACATTAGAGGTGGCATTTCTAACTGCTTTCTGGCAATGTTGCCACTTGTCTTCGATACTTTATGTTGGTGGCATAGTACTCTTTTAGAGGTTACTTGACACTCGATCAGAGAAGGGTCTGGTGATCTCTGCCCGAAGGAGTTCTGCATCGTTTAATGTCGGCCAGCAAAACATGGATCCACAGATTTCACCCAGAGACCAAGGAACAGCCAAAACTGTGGACATCGGCTGAGGAACGTGCTTCAAAGATTTGGCCACCTTTTCATTCACGAGCTGTTTTTATGAATTTGTTTTGTGCTCTTTGTAAATGCTTCAATGTTGTCGTCCAGTGCGTCAATCGAAGCAGTCTTTTTACACAAAAAAAGAATTTGTTACCATCGCACGGTAACGCTCACCATCCATAGTAACGTTGCGATTCGCATCATCTTTGCAGAAATACGACCCAATGATTCCGCCAGACCGTAATCCGCACCAAATAGTGACTTTCTTGGCGCATTGGTAGGTCGTGCAATGTTTCTGGCTGCCCTTCAATACATATATACGCAATTCTGCTTGTTCACATACCTATTCAACCATAAATAAGCTTCATCGCTGAACACAATTTTTGAATAAGAAATGGATATTCGGTCTTTTCAAGAGCATGTTAACAAAAACTTCGGCGTTGTGTTAGGTCGTTCGTCTTCAATTCTCAATTGTTGCGAACAATTGTTGCGAACGGTGCCAAATCGATATTTCTCTGGCCCAGAGATTACCCCTTAAATCCCGAAATTTTTATTTTCTTTCATGTAGGTACTTGAATAAAATAGGTCCGTTCTTTTACTTTTTTTCGGCATTTTTTGTAAAAACTGTCAGTGCCGTAGTGTCCGTAGCTTAGTGGTTAGGTGCGTTGGCTGCTAGGCAGAACGTAATGGGTTCGAGTCCTACTCGTGCACATAGTTTTTATTTCATCTTTCAAGGGCACTACCTCTTTCGAAGAACTGACAAAACTTCCAAGAGTATCATCTCTCATGAAAAAGTGCTTCTCAACTTTGCCGTTCGGAATCGGCGTTAAATTGTAGGTCCCCTCAATTCTTTGCACGCACCTAGAGAATTGTTGATGAGAGTAAGATGCCTAGGCCTTGGCTCTTCAAGAGCTGTCACGCCACTCTATTTATTTAAAGGTACTATAGCTCCACGGCCTTAAAGTGAGGGCGACTCTCGGAAGGGGGTAGATTAGCCACAACCTCAAAATGAAGGGGATTCTCCGATGGAGACAAATACCCTATCGCCCAGCCTCTGTCATAGCGAAGGAAACCTAGTTACTGAAGCACAGGGAATTGAAGATTTTTTCAAGCTGCACTTCCAACAGCTGCTGAATGCGCAAAATGTCGAGCGAGCTAATGACGAAAGAGAAGCAAGACAAGTCAATGAAGACCCAGTCCCAGCCTCCAGCGCAGAAGAGGTAGAAAAAGCCATCCAAAAGCTAAGAAATAACAAGTCCTCTGGGTCAGATGGCATACGTGCGGAACTCTTTAAATATGGAGGAGGTGATAAGCTCCATATGCGATATGCCCCATCTACAAAAAAGGCGATCCTATGTCATGCAAAAACTACAGCGGCATATCCCTGCTTAATGTTGCATACAACATCCTATCCTACGTACTGTGAGCATCTTAAACCGTCTTATAACACAATAATCAGCACGTACCAGTATGGCTTTAGGCCAGGCAGATTAACGATAGACCAAATATTCACACTGAGGCAGATCTAGGAAAAGACCAACGAATTTCAAGTCGAAGTCCACCACCTTTTCATCGACTTCAAAGCTGCTTATGATTGCATCCACCGCTCCTAGGCTATGCGGACGGCATTGACATCATCGGTTGATCCAAGAGAGCTGTGCTTGGGGCCTTCAGAGCGATTGAAGAACAGGCGAAACTCGTTGGTCTTGAAGTGAATGAGGACAAAACAAAGTACATGCTATCAACAAACAAAGCAACATCTGTCTACCGACCAGGACAAAACGTCAATTGGTAGCAGCAATTTCGAGGTAGTTTAGTAGTTCATCTACCTTGGAACAACGACAACGCTCCAACCAAGAAATTCTTCTCATCCCAGCCCCCTGGTTCGAGATGACAAGGAAGACCGAACCTACGGTACAAGGACCAAGTGACTGCAGATGCCAGAGCGCTTGGTTTCGGCGACTGGAGAGCGTTTACGATGGAAGGCTGCAATATCTCAGGCTGAAATTCTTCATAGATTGTGAGCCAGTTAAGTAAGTAAGTAATTAAGTAAGGTTGGGGGTGTCAAGGGGGTCATGACCCCTTTAACCAGGTAAGGTTAGCCTTACTTACTTATGTTGGTGCTAGAGTCCAGGTCGGAGCAGGGCCTCACCCAACAAACTTCTCCATCCTGTTCGGTCCGTGCTAGCTGTCTCCAGTTTCTCACGCCAAGTTGGTTCAGGTCCTCTACCACCTGTGTTTTCAACCTGAGTCACGGTCTTTCTCTTCTGCGACGTCCATCCAGGTTGGATTCGAAGACTCTACGAGCCGGAGCATTATTTTCCATTCGCTCAACATGCCCCAACCATCTAAGTCGTTGGACCTTATTTTTTCTGGCTAGGTCAGTGTCGCTGTACAGTTCGTTCGGTTCTTGGTTGAATCTTCGTCTCCATTCTCAATTAATGCAGACAGGACCAAAAATCACTCGAAGAATTTTTCTCTCAAAGCAGCCCAAAGCGTTTTCATCAGATGTTGTCGTGGTTCATTTCTCTGCACCATACATGAGGACCCGAAGATGAGGGAATGATGAGGGTTAGCCTTACCTAGCCTTAAACAAGACTTAAATTTACACACGTGGTGACGATAGTGAAATAACTTTCCAGAGTTAACATCAGTGATTGAAAATTTAAATTTCCTTCTAAAAACGAATGCCAGCATCCATGAATCCTATACATTCCTTTAGTTTTTTCAGCGATGCAAACATTAAACCTTTAGTTTAATAAAATTCGGGTTTTATATTATTTTCTAATTTGTAATTTTTTTTACTTTTTTTTTTTTTGACCACGAAAATTAAGTTTGTAGGGTGTAACGTTAATAAGGACATTAATTCAATCTTTAAAATACAATTATATTAATTCTGAAATTCGATTTTGCGTTTTTGTCGTACGCCCATTAAATACATCAGATAGTTTCATGTTGATTAACGGTTTCCGTAATTTGTATAAATATTAACAGGAATACACACCACGGGTGTCAGTGCAAACTTTTTAATAAAATCTTCCCTCAAGGTACAACACGCATATTAATTCGTTTGCAATTATTTCCATTTAATAAATATTCTATCCGCATCTCGTGTACACACATCCCATCCACTCGACCATATTTCGATGACCTTGCTCTTCTTCCATCTTCCATCCGGCGGCAGTGAGCACCTGCACAGTCCAGTTCGTACATTTCGTACATCTTTTTGGGCATAATTTTCTTTTTTTTTATACGGGCGGAAAGGACGGCTGATTGCGGCACTTTATGTCCCTACTTCAGCAAAGGACTGTTTACTATTGGCCTGTTTTTAATTATAAATTCAAAGTGTTCAAAAAAATACAAAAAAATATCCATCCGTGTCGCATTTGCTTGCTCGTAAAATTAAGAGCAAAGCAACTCTTCTCATAAAAATAATTAAAATGAAACTTTCATTTACATTTTTGAATGAAACCAATACTCATCCTAAAACTATAGAGCCAACAAAACGGGTAAAGCTATACAAATAAGTGTCCCATTGTAAAGGTAGAACGAGCCACCATCAAGCGGAATCCCATCCGGCATGAATAAGTAATGTGTCCCTAACCTACCATATTATTCCGACAAGATCTAAAACGGTCGACAGGCAGTGTTGGGACACAAGACCCCTGCATCATCCGCTTTAGTGTTACAATAACAATACCTCTCGAGTCTCGAACAAAAGTTACGCAGCGTTGTCCCGTGCATAAAAGTTTAATCTTAGATGTTTGTCTGTGAATCTGGGATGCTTGCGTGACACTTTGATTAAAATACCAGGCTTCAATGTTTTCAAATGAATACTTTGATTTGGAAATGGCATTCATTTATTTAACTTAATATCAACAGAAAAAATACACAAAATAAATATAAACAAAAAAGAAAATGACAATGACACCAGGAATACGATTGTGTCGTTAAACTTTTAGGCGGGCTCATTTATTTTTCTTGCAGGCAGGATGTTAGTAGGAGGACTAGAGAGAAAAACAGGTAGGCATGCTTTGTGTTTATGGATAAGGGTGATGAAAGCCTGGCATACAAATTACATAGTGAATCGTAATTTATTATTCAAATATGCCAAAATATTATTTGCGTTTCGTGGAATTTTATGCGAAAAATATGATAGGTGCTTGAGTTAAAAATAATATTTTTTCCACAAAAATAAAAAAAAAAAACTATAAGCGAATATGTAAATTATTCATAAAATTACTAAGCGAGATTATTAAGGGAAGTGTTTTGCTCTAACAGGGTGTCCCAAAACAATAACAGAAGGCAAACTCACTGACAGATCATAATTAGTCTCCGAAAAAAGCTTTGAAAATCTTATAGACTGTCTGTCATATCGCAAAGAAGCGTTGGCAGATTAACATCCTGGTCATCCTTTTCGTCAGGGGGGATTAGGGCGATTGGCAACGTTTGTAACCATTTTCTTATCTGCTTCACGAAGATTACGGCCAGGGGCTTGATTAGAGATTTTCGGAAGACTCGCTTGTTATACTGAAATACTTTCGCTCCTGTCTGTTAACATGAAGTCTAGTGAATATATGGGGGTTTCCAATGGAAATTTGAAAATTGAATTTAATTTGTGAACGCATCCTTTTACTTATCATCGAAATGAACTTCATCATCATGGAAAAAAAAATTAAAAATAAATAGAATGGCGCAACTCTAGAAGAGCCAAGGCCTAAGTGGCTTACTCTCATCAACAATTCTTTAGGTGCGTGTGAAGAATTGAGGGGAGCTACAATTTAACGCCGCTTCCGAACGGCAAAGTTGAGAAGCATTTTTTCATGACAAATTGATGCTCTTGGAAGAAATAAAAAGTGTATGGGCACGAGTAGGACCTTAACTCCCGACGTTCTGCTTAGCAGCCAACGAATCTAACCACTAAGCCACGGAAATTCGGAGTCGGTAAACTCCAATTTTCGGTTGTAATCCTAGAATTAAAATAATAAGTCAATTGCAAAAATGTGTGTTTACATATTCGTTGCGTGATGTCTCCGTGTCAGTGAGAAAACCGGTCGAAAATATCGTTGTTGTTAAGGCGTCCGTAGCAAATGATCCAAATAAGTCAATATCACGGCGCCCATGTTCTCAAGAATTGGACATCTTTCAGACATTGGCCGGAATAGAAAGATATGGACTTTGACGATTTGGTTTCAAGAGGATGCGATGATACGACACAGCACATCTTATAATCGATTTTTAACGCCTTTAAACTATTTGCTTTGGGTCTGCGTTAAGACAATGGTTTATGCCAACAAACCGACGAAACGCCAAAAGTGCTCAGAGCAAATATTAATGGGGAAATAGCGAATGTTTCGGCCGAAATGTGTGGCCGAGTCCAAATATTCAACTGAGTTCCATTCATAAATGTTTGATCCATTTGTTGTCACAGATTTGTCGGATATCATTAGCCTGTAGAGGAAAATCTCAAACCCTGAGCAGCACCAGGCATAATGCCCTCCATCTGGTGTATGTGAATTTTAATACATATATTCCTAGAATCTTGGATCCAAGCCATTTTTTGAAGACTCTTCTGGCCTAGAGCATCAGCATTTATGTAAATATCTTTTGAAATATAAATACTGATTCAACCAAATATCCAGGTAACTCACTTCAATTTAGCTCGTTAACCGCTGTCCGTAATGACAATCATATCACCCGAAACAGAATTGGTTAACATTTTTTAAAGTTTATTTTCAGCCTTCTGTTCATTCCAAAAATCATAAGGCAATGGTTTACTTATGCCGAGTCTGGATAGCTTTAGATATAGACCCTCTTACAATATAAGCTATCGAAAGCCTTTTCCAAACCATTCAGAACTGTACCATGCAATGAAGCGTTACAAATTAACAGTGTTGTTCGACAAAACACCCCTCCTAGACTACGCACCTGAAATAAACCTCCCTACTGTCGGACATACATAAGTAATTGTATGTAAATGTTCACGTTAAAATACTAACGAATATGTGTAGAACAAATATTTTCATTCTCCGGATAAGGAACCCTTATCAACCCACCCAAGTACCGGCCTGTATATTTGTATATACCATGCACAGGTATACAACAACCACCATGGCTAATTTTGATTCTCTTATCGATGGTATTTCCACTTCACTATTTTCATAATTCACACTCAGTTAAAAGTAAAATAAAAAGAAAATAGAGTGGCGCGACAGCTCTTGAAGAGCCAAGGCCTAAGTAGCTTAGTCTCATCAACAAGTCTCTAGGTGCGTTTGATTAATTGAGGGGACCTACAATTTAACGCTGATTCCGAAGGACAAAGTTGAAAAGCACTTTTTCATGACAGATGATACTCTTGGAAGTTTTGTCAGTTCTTCGCAAGAGGCAGTGCCCGTGAAAGACTTCAAAAACTATGGACACGAGTAGGACTCGAACCTACGACGTTCTGCTTAGCAGCAAACTCTGTTTATTTCTATTTATTCATGTTTGTATTTATTGTAGTTTGATAGTTCTTACATTACAAGCTGGATGCGGAAATGGCTGAATCGTCTGCAAACAAGCTACTTTAGTTTTGTCCAAAGATGGCAAGTCAAACACTTAATTGTTGAAAAATATGTATATTATTCAAAGAAGATTTAACATTTCCTGCATAAACAGAAAATTGTATGTTTAGTAAAAAGCTTCATACTTACTAAATAACATGTGTTAGAAAATTAAAGATAACACGTTTGTAGATCAACTCCTGATGCCATACTATGTCAAATGCTTTTTCGACATACAAAAGCACTACGCCAGTAGATAACTATGAATTAAGGTTAAAACCAAACTGGTAATTTGGGTATATGATTGCATCCTCAATATGAATTAATAGTCATTGTTTAATAAGCTTTTCAAACACTTTACTAATAGTACTAAGTAAACAAATTGGCCTGTTACTATTAGGATTATCTTTTGCTTTACCATGTTTGCTACAAAGCAGCAGTTATCCCCATGTTTGGGAATTGAAGGATTTCTCTTGGGTATAGTCTTGCTTAAAGCAGGACCTTCAAGGTCATTATCATCTTTATATTTGGAAACCTATTAAATTTAAATACAGTGTGGTACATGTATATTAATTGGTATCTAGATGAATAGATGAACCATGGAAGCAATCAAAAGTAGAAGTTTTACTACCAGAAGAGAGATGGATCGCTAACAAATGCGATATTTAAGAGCTAGGAGTGTTACCAAAGTTACAAAATAGAGTAAACACACAAATAATTATTTTCAAATCCTTGAAAAATCAGTTTTCTTGTTCTCCTTAAGTAAATACGAACACGCGTTTTCTATATCAATTACGAATTTTCATCAAATAATTTACAATCGCATTTCAATCTTTCAATCACTCCACAGTCGGTCTTGACATTTTAAACTCGTGTACGTAATGTTCATACATACGCGCACACACATACAAAATCCCAAGGCAAATGTAAGGAAAAGAGGATTGCGATTTGCGACTTGTGTCTCAAAGAATTTCCAATTAGAAAAGAGATTATTTTGATGTCAAATTGAAAACATGCAGTTTAAACTTTCGACAAGGACGAAAAGATATTTTTCATGAAATTATAGTTCATTTGTCAAGGAGTGTTCAAAATAACACAGAATCTTGTAAGGTAAATATTATATACATAAATTCTTACTTCTCTACTTTCATAAGGAAGCCTACCACCCAAAAACCTGTAGAGAAAATAAAGGGTGAAATTCAATACAAACAAAGAGGACATTTGGAAAATTTCAATAATAGTCGTATACCATTAAATTCGATAAAGCATTCTTTACAGACCCTTAAAGGTAATTTTTAAAATATCAATTTAATCTGTAGAAAGGGATACGGCTATCCTTTTGTGTAGGATTCCAAATCAATAAAGTCTTTTGTGAAAAACTTTCTCAGATACACAAGCATTATTTGAGGGTTTAAGGTTCATATAGCCCGAAGCTGGTGTAACTGACAGCTTTGTATTTGTACTGGCAAAAGAAAAACAACGTTAAAAGAAAGAAATTTTCGATTTTAACGTTTTACAATGTTAAAAGAGATTATAAAGGCAAAGAGAATCGACCGGTCTTATAGGTTCTCGTTAAAAAGGACATTTTTTGCTTTTAAGAGGCGAAACTTATCGTTCAATATTAATTTAATACTATTTATTGAATTGCATCCTTTAAACATTTCAATAATTATTTATCTACGATAAAAATGTCGGATGTCCTGTTCTTAAACATAACTCATAACGGCGCGCAGATTTTTTATGGTCGCGGCCTACATAAAGTGAAGCATTAACTACATATAAAGGGTTTTCCAATAAGAGATGTTATTTTGAATAGCCCGCTATTTCGGTAGCTGTCAGTTTTGAAGCTGTCATTTTTTGACATTTGACAAGTAGAAAATACGCCATTAATAAAAATGGAACGATACACGCTTCAACAACGCAATGAAATTTTAAAAATTCACTATAAAAATGGTGAATATTTGGCAGAGGCGGTTCGTAAAACTAAAACATTTTTGGGTCGTCGTGAAGCACCTTGTCGGACCGCAATACAGAAATCGGTGGACAAATTCGAGCTGTTGGGACAAGTTAGTGATGTGAAGAATAAAACCCGTGCACGTCGCTTAAGAACAATTGAGAATATTGCTATTGTAGCCCAAAGTGTTGAAGAAAACCCAGGTTTGTCCATTCCTCGTCGTTCTTTGGAATAAGGCATTCCACAAACGTCATTACACCGTATTTTGCATAAAGACTTGGGTCTTAAGGCTTATAAAGTTCAGTTAACACAAGAACTCAAGCCGGCTGATCATCAACAACGTCTTGTCTTTGCTGATTGGGTCCTTGAAATGTATGAAAATGATCCGGAATTTCATCGAAAAATCATCTTGACTGATGAGGCCCATTTCCAACTGTCGCATCTGGGGCTCGGAAAACCCAAGAGTTATTGTTCAAAAGCCTCTCAATTCTCAACGTGTGACTGTTTGGTGCGGTTTATGGTCCGGCGGGGTCATTGGACCTTACTTTTTCTAAAATGAGACTGGATCAACAGTTACGGTCAATGGATTGCGCTATCGAGAGATCATTAATGATTTTTTATGGCTGGAATTGGATGGTATTGATCTGGACAACGTTTACTTTCAACAAGACGCTCTACGTGCCACACAAGCAATGGAACCATCGATCTTTTACGGGAAAAGTTTCCGGACCGTGTTATCTCTCGAAGAGGTGATCACAATTGGCCACCGAGATCTTGTGATTTAACACCTTGCGACTTCTTCCTTTGGGGCCACGTGAAAGATAAGGTCTACGCCAACAGCCCAGCGTCGATTCAAGACCTCAAAGATGGAATTCGTGAGGCTATCGAGGACATAGGGCAGCCACTTTGCGATTTGGTTATGGAAATTTCATGAAAAGGATATGGTCCTGTAAGCGTGGTCTTGCCATTTTACTTTGAATATCAAAATAACACCTCTTATTGGAAAACCCTGTATCATACGAAAGATTTTGTTGTGCAGATGTGCAGCGACTGTATATTGTTTAAAATCTGGTACTACATTCTAACAGTAGGTTGTGCGTTGTGATGCTGAAGTTGGCTCGCCGGCTAACCAGGGGATGTAACTTCTACCTCGCAAAGTATAAAAATCTATATAAAGGGTCCGCCATCTAACGTTTCTTTTCAACTTGTGCTTATTTCGTTAACACTTAGCTCATATCTGATTTGACATATAATTAGCTTTATCCTTCCGCTGAACGAATATGGTTGTGTATACGCTTGAACAACGCTGGGAAATATTGCAACATAACTTTGAAAATCATGGTAATGTTGCAGAACGTGCGCGAAAATCGCGTACAGATTTTGGAAGCACCGTCAGCTCGGTATGTTCGTTATCTTGTGAAAAAGTAGAAGAAGAAAATGAAGACCTTAATATGACGCCAAACAAAGTCCAATTGGTTCAGGAGATGATCCAATGCGTTTTCGCTTCGCTAAGTGGGCCTGCGATCGACTTACCCCCAGTTTTACAGTAGAAGTTTAAACTTCGGTTTTGGTTTAAACTTCAGTTCAACAATTTATTCGGTTTCACACTTTCGTTTAAACCTTGAACTGAGTTCATTCTGTAGTTTAAGTTAAACGCCAGTATTCTGCCGTTTAACCTCAGTTTCATATTAAATATTGAATTAATTTATGATGGTCTTCAACACATCCGATGATCGGTAATGGGAGCCACTCTTTGAATTAAATTCGTTTGCAATGGACTCCCATGCCGCTGTTTTTTCTGTCCAGTGTACTTGATCAGTTTTTTTGTTTTCAATGATGTGTTTGTTTTTCATAATCAACTCCATCAGCAAATCTATATCTGCTGATGAAAAGTTGTTGCTTCTTTTTTTGTTGCTATTAATTTTCACAATGTTTTCCATTTTTATTTTTATTTTTTCGTTTAAGCTCACAGAAATCACAACTCACAACGGTACTTTAAAACAATACAAATTTTCCCCAATTGTCAACAAAACACAAAATATCTGTTGCTGTTTCACGTGTTCCTCGCTTCAGAGAGAGAAAGAAAAAACGATGAACAGCTACGTATTGCTTACATTACGTCACATGACTTACAATGCTACCAAACTCTTTTCATACAATTTAATTAATCTACGTTCAATTGAACTGAAGTTCAGAGCACACTGTGAAACTAGAGGAGTTGAACTTCAAATTTAAACTTAAGTTCAGGTTCACCTGACCTTAAGTTTAAACTTCCACTGTGAAATTGGGCATTAGAGAAAATGTTGAAAAAATGTTCATCTTTTCAGATGAAGCTTATTTTGATCTTGGCGGGTATGTAAACAAGCAGAATTGTAGCAATTGGGGCACAGAAAACTCGCACGCAAACATAAAAAAGCCGATACATCCAAAACGAGTCACTGTTTGGTGCGGATTTTGTTGCAAAAGCATAATTGTGCCTTTTTTCTTGGAAAATGAGCAAAGAGGGACCGTTACAGTCAATGGCGATCGTTAGCGGACCATGTTGTTCACAAAAATTGAAGAGGAGGATATTGGCAACATTTGGTTTCAACAGGATGGCGCGCGGCACTACGTGCCACACAGCCGAAGTTACACTAGATGTTTTGCGTCCTTTTTTTGAAGATCACATTATCAGCCGCAGAGCTGCTATTTGACACCGTTGGACTATTATTTGTGAGATGCCGTGAAATACGAATTGAACTTTCAAATAAAAAAGGAATTTGAGAAAATATTCAGTCGTTTTTCCTCATAGCATTTAAAAAAAAAGAAGATATTTGGCGGAACCTTTACTATTTCGGCCTTGCGTTTGGCTTTTGGTTGCAGTTGGTTTTGTTGATTACGACTGTGTTGGTGCGGCATGTGGTGGATAAATAAAATGGTTGGCATGTTGCTTGTTAGTGTCTTTCGTCAAGTAAAGTATATTTTCTTCATTTATTTAAGCGTGACCGTATTTTGTGAGATATTGCTGCTTTACTCGGTATGCAGCACTCTTACGTTCAGACACTAGCTTGCAATAATCATAAGACCAATTGCTCCGATCTATTTGACTTCTGACTTCTGCAGTTGCTTTCTACAAATTGTATTATATCTTACCTAGATATATTTTGTGTCCCTTGCGACTTCTCTGTATTTCCGTCAACGGTTAGGCTAAAAACAAATCAAACGCGGACAAAACGTTTGCTTGTCGCAAGACAAGAAATCGTGTCTTACTCCGTCCTCACCTGAGGACGACAAAGAAAAAATATTTACCAATACAACAACATCCATTGCACAAAATACAACAAGAAATATCGCAATAAAATAAAAATCCAACTATGAGCAACCGACATGTCCCTTTGTGAAAATCTGTTTGTTTGTCTTGTTCACTTTGGTGTGTGGTTCTTCATAAGACGGTGTGTACTTTCAGGCGTCGACATTTTGTCCGGGACTTTTGGTCTTTTTTGGTTTAGTTTGCTCCTATACAACCCCATGTATTTACTGCAACTGACGAGTGGACCAAGACTTTTTATCGTGTCGTGTCTTTTTCTGTGTGTGTTGCCTCATAAGAGCAATGGACTTGTGTCGTGTCCGGAGAAGACCGAACAAAAGGTGCAAAAGGTGCATAGCTTTTAACTTATTCCGTTGTGGTCATCTGGTGAATAGGTTACATTCGAGGCTGATCGAAGGACTTGTGGCTTGGTTTTTTTTTGTAGCGGAGGTAATCTTACCCTCTCTTAACCTTACTAACAATTAAGGGACTAGCGCCACTTTATTAGAGGGAACATCCGGATTCGTTTGCCAACGGCAACGACGCAGACCATATGGTGACACATGACACAATATTTACCAGTCCGCGATAGAGATTTGCAAAAAAAGGAGTAAATTGTTGATTATGATTTTTTATACGTGAGACAAATTTTTACATAATCATTAAAGAAGGCCTTGGTTTTGACTTCTAGAACACAAACAAGAACAAACTCTTATATTCAGTCAAGTTCGGCTGTCTTTAAGACCAATTATAAAACGAATGCCTCACGGAGCTTTTGAAAAATCAATACAAAATTTATTGACCACAGACTTCCTTTAATTTCATTAATATTTAATGTGGAGAGAAAAAACTCGTTCAAATTTGTTCTATTAATAAAAAGAATGAAATTTGTTTGTTTAACGTTTTCAAGCAAATTTTATAGACTCTCCCTTGTCAGAAACGAAACGAATTGGTGTTCCTATAAATATCCTTTTAAAAATAACCGTCAGCCTAGACTGGTTCTTTTTGTATTGGTGGGACGATGGATTTTTTTTTGTAACCAATTTCAAGTTATCAGTAAAATAAATAAATACAAATGTAAGCAGTTAGTTGACAGCTGAAGGGACCTTAATTATTTTACAGAATTTCACATAAATAAGCTTAGGCCACTTTTTCGATTCGATGGTAAGCAAAAGTTTTTGTGCTATTTCTAGTGCTTTGAAATTAAAGACCTAATGTCCGCTGCTCTTGTCAATATGAAATCCAATTAATTTTATATTTTTCTTCAAACATTTTTTCCTATACAACAACTAAACATTATGATGACAGATATTGTCAAAGAAGACGGTTTTTTCCTGGTATCCTTCGCACAGTGTAAATAGCGCTAACCGGAAATTACTCACGTCTTGGATACTGTGTGCTCTTTACATTTGTTTGTACCTGCTGAATGTTCCTTTAAACATGACTTAAACAACTGGGTATAGAAAATCTTTCAAAGGAATACAAATAAGTTAAAATAATGACAAATTTATAAAAACAAAATTTTTAAACTCAAATATTTATCTAAGAAACACATTTGTCATTAAGAATGTCTTCTTCAATTTCCAATTTATTGATTTTTTTCAAAACGTTGTAAGAACTGATTTTTGAAAAAAAAAATCGAGATGTTTTATAAAAACAAAAAATAAAAATTTGTTGATAGTATAATTTCATTAAGAATGAAGTTGATTAATGATGTGTTCTACAGCTTTGGAAATATGAAGACGAATTTCTAATTCATTAAATTCAATATATTCATAGGTTATGAAATTATTACAATGAGGTTAAGTTTTTACAATTTGGTCTTGCTTAAAACGCGGTCTTCGATTGAATGTATTCTGACATTATTTGTCATGTTGACATATTGCGATTTTCGTTCAGTTGGTTGCATTCAGACATTACACTCCTCCCCCTTTGGCTAGAATGTCCAACTTGCGAAGTCTTTCGGAACGTCTAGGTACAGGTTGGTCTGATTGTAATGGATGTTTTGGATCATTGGTTGATTGTTGAATCGCTTCTTCTTTGTCGTTTATTTGTTGTGTGATAACTGCTTCTTTCTGATGACTTATCTCCGTCGTAATATTTTCTTCATTCGATTCAGGGATTCTTGTTCGAATTTGATCCGCATGCCTACGAACCTCTTTTCCATCTTCTGCTGTTGCGATATATTAAACTGGACCTGTTTGTTTGATTATTTTGGCTGGTACCCATTTAGGACCCGTAGAGTAATTCCTAATCCAAACTTGTGCATCCGTTTCCAGAGGTAGGTCCTTGCTACAAGCGAGATCTTTCTTTGATGAACGAATCGGTTGATTGTCTGGATGTGTCTTATCGAAGTAAGTCATTGGACGTCGCTTGAATAATAATTCTGCTGGCGACTTGCCAGTCACAGTTGATGGAGTTGTATGATTGTGAAGCAGGAATCTTGATAGACGAAGTTGAATACATCCAGCGCTGTTGCTCTTGAGATAGTCTTTAGTCGTACGTACTACTCTTTCTGCCTGTCCGTTACTCGATGGATGAAAAGGAGCAGTAAGAATATGTGAAATTAAATTATTTTTGCAAAACTGTCCAAATGCCTCGGACGTAAAAGCTGTTCCGTTATCAGAAACAATTGAATCTGGTAATCCATGGGTTGAAAAAATAGATCTTAAGCTGCTTATAGCACAAACTGAACTCGTCGTGGAAACGACTTTGACTTCGAGCCATTTCGAATAAGAATCTACCAGAATAAAGAATATCTTACCTTGAAAAGGCCCAGCAAAGTCTACATGGAGGCGTGACCATGGTTTAGATGTTTCCTCCCAAGGATGTATTGCAGATCGAGGTTTCTCTGGCCGCGATTCTTGGCAAGTGGTGCACCTTTTAACAGTCAATTCGATGTCGGCATCCATCTTTGGCCACCAAATGTAGCATCGGGCTATACTCTTCATTTTGACTACTCCTGGATGTCCTAAATGTAATATTTTTAACATATCCACCTTGGCAGCTTCTGGGATTATAATCCGATCACCCATCAGTAAGCAATCCTTATTCACTGAGATTTCAAATCGACGTTGATGAAAGGGTCTAAACACCTCTTCTGGCAACAGGGCAGGCCAGCCCTTCAATGCCCATGAAAACACGCGCTGTAGTATCAGATCTTTTGAAGTCATCTTCGCTATGTCTTTCGATTGAAGAATGTTTGCATCACACTCTTCCAACATGTTCATTCTGTTAGCATTGTCTGTAAACGGTTGGTTAATTGGGAGTCGACTAAGAGCATCAGCATTACAATTCTTTTCGCCTGGTCGGTGCACAATTTTAAAACAATATCCATTCAAAAACACACTCCATCGAAGCATTCTGGGAGAAAGTATGATTGGAGTCGGTTTCTCAGGATTGAATATCCCAAGTAACGGCTTGTGATCCGTCACTACCCTAAATTATCGACCGTAAAGGAAATTGTGAAATTTCTTAACACCGGCGATAATTGCCAGGGCTTCCTTGTCAATCTGCGCAAAATTTCTTTCTGATGATGTTAAAGTGCGAGAGTAAAACGAAATCGGTCTTTCCTCTTTGTTTGGTAGAATGTGCGACAGCACTACCCCTAATCCGTACGGAGAAGCATCGCAAACCAAAGCTATTGGAAGCTTTTCGTTATAATGAATCGAGATGCTATGTTGTGAGAGCAAATTCTTAAGTTGTTGAAATGCAGTTTCATGGCTCTCATTCCAATGCCACTTGTTGTTTTTATCTAACAGTCTGTGTAGAGGTTCTGCAATTGTAGCTTTGCCTTTGAGGAACGCATGATAAAAATTGATAAGTCCTAAGAAAGCTTGTAATTGCTTCTTGTCGGTTGGTGCTGGAGTTTCTTTTATCGCCGTTACCTTATCATCAGACGGACGTATTCCCCTGCAGTCAATTATATAACCGAGAAATTTAACAGAAGGTAAATCAAAATAACACTTATCCTTGCGCAAACGTAATCCGGCTTCTTGCAGACGTCTAAAAACCTTTTCCACAGTCTCCATTAGATGTGTTGAATTTTCACAAGCGATAATGATGTCATCATAGTAGACTAAAACGCCTTTAATTTCGCGCAAAACGTTTTCAATCCGTTGTTGAAATATTCCAGGTCCAGACGAAATACCATACGGAAGTCTCTTGACCTTGTAAGCATTTTTGTGAGTCGTAATTGTCAGCACCTTTGCCGTTTCGTCATCTACTAGTAGTTGTTGATACGCCTGAGCCAAATCTATTTTCGCAAATGTAGTTCCTTTTGGCATTTCAGCAAGAATGTCAGTAATTGCAGGTGTTTTGAAACAGTGCTTCGAAAGCGCTTTATTTACGGTGCACCTGTAATCTCCGCAAATACGCACAGAACCATCTGATTTTGTAACAGGCACGATAGGAGTAAGCCACTCACTATATTCAGTTGGTTCTAGCACACCCTGTATAACCAATTTATTTAACTCAGCTTCTATAGCCTCTCTCTGCCCATACGGAACTTTTCTTGCTGGAAGTTTAATCGGACGTACCGTTGGATCGAGATTAAGTGAAATTGTTTCTCCAGTAAATGAACCCAGTTCTTCGGAAAACAATACAGCATACTTTTCCAACAACTCGTCGATTGGAGCACGTACGCTGTGAACACCTTGAATCACAATTCCCAACTTGTCAAACCAGTTGCAGCCCAGAACATTTGTACGCTGTCCACTTGCAATGTACAACGGAAGATTTTGTATGCTCTTGCCATTGTATACAACGTTGACGTAGATAAGACCTGTAATAGGGATGCGATTATTACTATAGTCGAAGAGTGTCAAATCTGTGTCGATAAGTTGAGGCATGTTCAGTTCCCACAGTTTCTTTGCATTAAAATCTGACATTATCGTATAATTTGAACCTGTGTCTACCTCGAATTCACATTGTATATCGTCAATAGTTACACTTGCAATTTTCTTATAATTGCCGACACGGTTTATTGCATTAACTTGATTTTTCTTTGATTTGTTCTTAAAATTTGTATACATCTTTGAATGACAGACTCTTTTAATATGGCCTACACGACCACATCTGTCACATTTTGCAGTTCGAAAGGGACATTCAGAACGAGAATGATTATTCCCACATCCATAACAAGTCTGGTGCATTTTCTCATTGTCATTTTTACCATAATCTGAAGATTTCGAATTCTGGGGCTTTTGTGTCTTGTGTTTTACTGCATTAACCTGTTCTTGTTGTGCAACTTGTTGTATCACCAACTGATTTTTGGCTGCAGTCTCAGCAGCAATAGCACGTTCTTGAACTGATGTCAAAGTAAGATTTGATTCAGCTAATAGGTTCTGTTGCAAACGTGTGTTTCTCAAGCCACAAACCAAACGGTCTCGTAACATTCTATCAACCATCTTTCCATCAAAATTACAATCCATTATTAGATGACGTAGTTCCGCGATGTATTCCGAAACTGATTCATTTGTCTGTTGGTCGCGCTTGAAAAATTTATAAAAGGATGCAATTTCGGACTGAGTCGGTGAGAAATGTTTTGTAAGTTCGTCTATGATAGATTTGTAAGTATGTTGCTCAAGTTTCATTGGTGAAATGAGAGATTCTACAAGATTGAAGCACTGAGCTCCACAGATCGTGAGAAACGTTGCTTTCTGAATCTCTTCATCGGTGATACTGTTTGCTAGGAGGAACATTTCAAAACGTCGTTTGTATGAACTCCACGATGCAGGTTTTGTAATATCGAAGGTTTCTATGGATCCAATCGAAGCCATTCTTTTCGGAATAAATTTCTTTGAATCTGACTCTGAACTATGGTCGTCGTTTTGTTGATCCGCGTCTGATTCTGCAGAAAAATCTGGGGAAGATCTTGTAATCTTTTTCTTGCTACGGCTACCCATGAAGTCACTCACAGGCAATGGCTAGTTGTTCGTTTCTGTTCAAACGATAAAAAGAAGAATTAATTGAAAGCTTAAACACTCAAATTGATTTCTTGCTCTGATAAGCAACTCCCAAATCCTCGTCGCCAGTGATGTGATCTACAGCTTTGGAAAATATGAAGACGAATTTCTAATTCATTAAATTCAATATATTCATAGGTTATGAAATTATTACAATGAGGTTAAGTTTTTACAATTTGGTCTTGCTTAAAACGCGGTCTTCGATTGAATGTATTCTGACATTATTTGTCATGTTGACATATTGCGATTTTCGTTCAGTTGGTTGCATTCAGACATTACAATTAATCTTTTAGTTTTCCAGAGGTACCGCAATACAAAATTAATATTATTTAGTTTAAAGAAGTCGTATTGGGAAAAAAATGTGCACGACTGAGTCGCACGAACTTGCTCCTGTATTAACACAAGAACATGAAAAAATAAAAGCATGTGTAAGTTGTTTGCCCGGCAAAAATTCTCATTCAAACCCTCCAAGTGGGTGCCAGGCGGGCAATGAACACCACATTAGTCCTGTGCGAATCCTGGTAGGATGATGATCAGTTAAGGTTGAGTTGGGTCGCCGAACTGTTGTAACTCCTCAATAGTGCAAGGTTCGGAAAGCCAATTCAATCATAGTTTAGAGGTTCCTAATTGCGGTGGTGTGACCGTACTTTGTACATAAACCGTGCCGAAGAATGAAAGGCTGGGGGATTATCCAGCCATTAACGAGCTCTTGCGGATGCTGTGGCAAGGTCCGTCATATTTCTGCCTTGCACCGGCGCGCGAGCGGCTGACCATCTTTCCGCATTAATCAGAACAAAGCATCGAACAGGAAAATAGTATAAAAGTTAAATCGAGCTGTCGGGTCAACTCAGGGGTGTGAACGGGTTGTCAACCCTGTGGTTGCTACTAGTAGTGAGAATCGTAATCCCTCTACTAGCCGTAACCTTTACATGAAGGAACTACCCGCCAGTGGTACAGCTGTGACGCTCGGCTGTCCCAAGAGCGGTAATTTCACAGGAGAGCCGTCAAGGCTCACATCGGTTTCAGATTTTTGTCTGTCATCGAGGAGATTCCGGGGCCTCTCCCAGACACAGCCGATGCAGGATGGTACCAAAATCGTATCGATCTGTACAGGGCTACTGTCAATGGCTTGCCAGAAATCTGGACGGATGCCAAGGTCGAGGTTGTTACAAGGAATTATATTCCTTGCCCACCAAGAGCACGTATAATGCACGTATATTGGTCCCGGCTCTACACAACTGCCCAGATATGATCATGAAATTGATTAAAACGAGTAATCCAAACCTGCCTACGCACGACTGGAAAGTCCCAAAGGTTGAGAAGGAGACATCAGTGGGTCACTATAGATCAGCTCTTTTGGTGATCAATAGGGAATCACTAGCTCCACTGGCCGCGGAAAAAGCGTGATTAGGTACGGTTGCGATGAGATCATGATACGTATTTATAAAAAAGATGAAGATTTGCTAAACGCGCCCCCCACAGAAGCCCCTTCAGGGGACAAAACCCCAAAAATGGAGGTCGAAGCAACACCACACGTGGAACCATCGACCTCCACAGCCCTTACCAAGCCATCCGACATGAAGGCCTGAAGACTTCACCTTAGGCATCACTCTGAGCGAGGAAGTTCTTCTTCATTCCTACTCAGAGGATGAAAATGCTGATAAAACCGTGGTTGAGGTTGATCTGGCTATCACGCCATCATGGTCACAAGCAACCTCATACTCCGACTGCATAAAAACAAGGAAGACACCGTCTTTATACAGGAGCCGTGGATTTCAAATTCCACCATAAAAGGGCTCAGGACTCCTGGTTATAATCTATTGTATGCATCTGAGAAGGTGAACCAAAGGTCATGCATATTAGTAAAAAAGACTTAAATGTATATTTACTCCCCAATTACAACAACAAGGACACTACTACTGCTGGCTTAACAACAGATAAAGCCACCTATTGGCTTATATCGTTTTACCTTGGCCACGACAGCCCAATCTCAGGAGACACTTTAAGAAAAGCTATTACGGACGCGGAATCAAAAAAAGTGGATCTCCTAATTGGATCAGACGTTAACGCCTATCACACGGTATGAGGTAGCTCTGACATCAATGAAAGAGGTTGGTTCTTATTTTATTACCTGCTAAGCACAAACCTACTAATTTGTAACTTTGGTAATGAACCCACATTTATAACCAAGAACAGGAAAGAGGTACTTGAAATTACACTTACCTCTGACTAGATCCATAATCTGATTTCAAACTGGCATGTCTCAAAAGAGAACTCCTTCTCTGACCACGGATATATCTACGGGTTTTCGCAATCACCGTAACACAAACTGGGAACGATATAGGGAAGTACTAGCACAACTGCTTGACCACAAGCTTCTTAAAAGCTCCTCTACCAAAGATGAACTAGACCTTTCTGTAAATCATCTCACCGAAGCCCTCAACAAATCAATGAGGACTTCATGCCCTGTAACCATTTCAAGGGGTAAAAAAAAAAACCTCACTGGTGGCACAAAACCATTCAGGATTCGTTTACAGACAAACAGAGGGACGTAATCGTCGCGCCGCACCCACTTTTTTCGTCTTCTCTATTGTCATTAATTCATATTTGATTAAAATCTCAAGCTTTTGTTTACGAATATTGTAGGTAATTGTCATACGTTCTATAATGTCGCATGTAAAAAAAGACGAGAAAGTTATTAAAAAACGTAGGAGGCATTTTTGAAAATACGAAAATACGTTTTGCCTTCCTCCAAGTAGCAAGTCAATGTGGATCCCACCTTGTGGATCTAGGAGGCTACGTAAAAGGAATCTGTATTTCAATGGGATATTCAGGAAAGGGCTTGCATAAGCGCAGCTTGGTGCGCCGAATGGTGGGGTGGTTCTTGTTCCATAACATAGTTTAAACCTAAATCCAATAAAATGTCAAACAATGACCTTTTCAAGGAAGCGTGCACCGTCTTCATATGACTACGCTATCTCACAGCACATTCTAACCCGTGTAACTTCCGCAAGAGATCTTGGAGTTTTCTTTACCCCTAAATTAGATTTTTCTGTGCACATTAACAACATCGTGAATAAAGCAAACTCAATGCTTGGATTTATAAAGCGTTGGTCAAAGGAGTTCCGCGATCCAAATATAACCCGCGCTTTATATTATTGCTATGTTCGTCCTCACTTAGAATACGCTTCCCAAGTTTGGTCACCTCATTACAATATTCATATTGAGAGGCTAGAATCTGTCCAACGAAATTTTACTCGTTTTGCCTTGAAAGGTATTCTATGGAGTGATCCTTGAATGTCCTTTCTTATGAAAACCGTTTGCTAACTCTCCAAATGGAAACATTGTCAAGTAGACGAAATAACAATGGCATGGTATTCTTCCATCAAGTTATTACTGGTGTAACAGATGCACCGGAATTACTTGGAGCTATATCTTTCAACCATCGGGGTGGCGGTTATAATTTTCGTAGGAAGCACTTGGTACATGAACCAAAACATCGTACCAACTATGGTTTCTATGAGCCCTTGACACGTATGAGTAGGCTTTCAAACTGCAACTCAGACTTATTTGATTTAAATATAAGTAAGAATAAATTAAAGTCTTTACTCAAGACCAGTGTTAAACACTTTTAAATGTTTCTCTGTTTACTTAATGTTTGTAATTTTTAATTATGTATTAATCTTGTTTTGTTAACTGTCTTGTTTTTGTTTCATCCATGTGAGTGTTTGTTATGTAATGTTTGCTTACTAACAACTAACACTGCACTAAGTGATGAGCCGGTGGTATAACATAGTCTACTATGTTGGCAAACCATTGGTCGTAAGACTGTGCTTGCTATAAGCTCTCTTCGACCAATTCTGATAGTGTAAAAAAAAAAAAAAAAATAACCTCCTCTCGTATCAACAAAAATTTATTTCATTCCAAGATTTAGATTTTTTTCACCTTTTGGACAGCGAACGGACTACTGACCTCAACTCCTATTTCGTGGGTAGACAGTCACTTTGATTACATTTAATCCCTACCCTTATGATTTCACCTTGGTAGTCATTTGTGTGCAAATTTTGAGAGAAGGATCCCACGAGGAATGTGACCTTTTACTAAGGTTGCGGAATGTCAGTTTGTGTTAGATTAAAACCAAGAAAAATGCTAGGAACTTACACTGTTTTGAGGGAATTCTCCTATGTGTTGAAGGCTTGGTCTCCGCAGTTAAAAAAATCTATTGTAGATTTTGGTGCCTAGGAAAACGTACACATTTTATGTTGAACTTCCAGAATTAGGTACTTGCTCGAATTTTTCGAATTGTCGAATGACTTCGGATTCCCCACTAACAACGTGTGTTCGTGAGTATTCATCCAACAAGTTTTTTTTCCATTAGTTTATTTGTTTTCGCCTTTTCCCCTTTTTATTTTATTTCGATAAAAACGAAAATTATCAGATAATTATTATTTGTTATTTTGGTTACGTATACGCCCCAGTGAACTTTTTCTTCTGCTTCTGTTTTCTCTTCAATTCAATCAAGCTTCGTAACGTACGGTCATCATCTTCACCTTCTTTTGAGTACATTTTCCGGCTGAAATGCTGAAAATGCTGAAATGTTACTCTTTACGCAGTTCACAGGATCCAAGAATTTTCGCCTCACAATTTCCCTTACAAAAACAAGAACAGAATCAAATACCGATTAATTTTGGTGCCCTGTAACTTAACAAGTGAGTGATTGAATACCTTTTGTTGTCGAATACGACAAGATAAGCGTCATGGTCACGGCGTACATTTTAAGCTTCATCTGTTTCTCCAGAACGATGAATATAATAAAGCTAGACAGTTCGGACACGCTGTTGTGGTGCGAGTTTTCCCATAGTTACTAACTTACTGCTTAACGATAGAGATTTTCGAAAAATTGTTTTCGGTCTCTGAAAAATAGTAAAATCTCTTTCAGAGCAAATAACAAAAATCAGAGAGTATGGTTTTTAATTCAAAGGTCAAAACTTACTTTTTATGAACAACTTTCAAGGACGGACAACTTTTCCTTTATTTTCCACATTCAGCGTTCAAAAAGGAAAACAAAAAATCTATCATTTTCCAAACATGAAAGTTAGAAGCAATACAAATAATTCAAACAAGTTTACCAACTTTTCCATTTCCAATTTTATAAGACTCGAGCTTATTTAATCGTGTTTGATATAAATCACGCGTTCATAGTCCCCAAATAGATCCATCAATGTAAATAATAATAAACTCGAACAAGCAATCAAATAGTTCCAGAAGCCCAATTATCACAAATTTACTACCGAAAGATACTTGCTCCGAATCAGTTAATCTTCAACATCCCATCCCGTCCCGATATCCCGAGAGCCATTAAAGATCCATCATCCCTGTGCACACGGATGTCTTCCAATCCAATTCCTTGTAAATGTCAAACTTAAGGAGTGAGAGCATCCATCATACAATACTAGCATTTCTGTATTTCGCAGAACACAGAACACACATTCAAAATTCATACGAATAAAACTGCCAGGCACACACATGTGTTATTATATGTCTGCTAAGATGTTTAAACAGTAATCGTATAATATATTTACGTTTGCCCGTCACCCAGCAGCCGTGTACCGATGTCTCGATGTATGTCGACATTGTCGCGTCACCGTAACAACATGATCAAAAAATTGTTGAAAATAATAAATAAATCGCTTTCAAATTTAATATCAAGCCAAAAGAAACTTTGATATTTCTCATGAATACTTTAACGAGGACTGGCAAAAAAGTTGAAAGTCCTTTTGATTCCATCCGGTCGGTGGTATGTACATGGTGTTGGTGTGGTGAGCTCTGTTCCAGTAGGTAAAGGCAAAATCCCGGATCCAGATACGATTTAATATTACATCATTTTGCCTTCTATTTTTATGGATTTATGTTTTTTTCAACTTTTTGTTTACACATTTTCTTATACCTACATATGTATATTGAAGAATTAGTTTTATTTCCTTTGCTCTATCTTCCGTATACAGGGTGATTCAGATTTGCAAAGTTATGAAGTGATGTACTGTTTTTATAATGTGTGACTTTTAATCGACGCGTATTCTAATCTATCAGTGACTATATGGTGGAATTTATTAGGTTCATTTAACCCCGTTTAGATTCGGGATTTCCGAGTGTCCGAAAAGAAATCTGCAAAATATGCATGAATTGATGTAGACCTTTCCATTCTCTTCATACCCAGCAGAGTCTAATGCTAGGCTGTGCGACAAGAACCGTAAGCTCTTCGCGCAGCATTAAATAAGCTTTCATCTTACCTCAGTTGCAGTAATCGCTCTTATTGTCGATTGGCTATAAATATAAAAGGTGATATCAGCCCTTGGTATCGCATTAATACTTTAGCAGCTTTTGTCACTGCCTGGACCTCCGCTTGGAAGGCACTACTGTAGTCGCCTGAGCGAGTCGGTTAACTTGAGAGATTCAGAATAGAAGCCTGCACTTACACCAGTGTCTAGCTTAGAGCCATCAGTATAGATAGCTTTTGACGACTCACTGGTGTATGGTATGTTATCTATTCATTCCTCTCTGCTGGGGATGGCAACCTAGAATAAAATAGAGTGGCGCGACAGCTCTTGAAGAGCCAAGGCCTAAGTGGCTTACTCTCATCAACAATTCTCTAAGTGCGTGTGAAGAATTGTGGGGACCTACAATTTTACGCCGATTCCGAACGGCAAAGTTGAGAAGCACTTTTTCATGACAGATGATATTCTTGGAAGTTTTGTCAGTTCTTCGCAAGAGGCAGTGTCCGTGAAAGATGAAATAAAAACTTTGGGCCCGAGTAGGATTCGAACCCACGACGTTCTGCTTAGCAGCCAACGCACCTAACCACTAAGCTACGGACACTAGCACAACCTGGAATGGTTTATGAAAATCAAGTTCGGTTATTTTATAGTCTGTCGTAGTACTATGACCCATAACTCTAAGACTTTAGTCTGTCTAAGTCTCATAAAACTTTTAGGTGCAGATTCTTGAACAAAGAGATCTTGAGAACAACTTCCAGTCCCGCAGTTGGAGTGAATCTCATATTGAACTTGTGATGCCTGTGCAGTGTGCACGCAAGTCTTTGTATTTTTGTCAAAGTTTTGAGGTTCCTGCTCTCTCTTAAAGTACTCCACGAAACCAGATTACCATAGATTAGTATTGGTCTAATTATTGCTGAATACATCCATCTGATAGTTTTAGGGTTTGGTCCCCAGTTTTTCCCCAACATTCTATTGCCAGGAGATTAGAGATTTTAAGAGGACATCCTTCAATTGAAGGTACTTTAAAGTCGGGTGTTTAAGGTTTTTTAGTAAACAGCACTAGTTCTGTCTTAGCTTGATTGACTGTCAGCCCACAGTTCCTAGTCCATTTACTTACCAACGAGAGGGCATATTCGGCAAGATCGTTAGCGTGGTGCCCCTTGATGTGGATACTCTTACCATTTCATTTGCTAACTCTGAGTTGATTTATCTCTTCCTGAACATACCCACATAATCCACTCTTGCATTAAACTAGATAAAGATAAGATAAAACTTCTTTGATTGCTTGTACATTTCCGCCAGTCAAACACGCTGTACTGGGTTGGTGAAGTGGGTGGTCTACCACGTTTAATCAGATCGACTGACATATACCATCGGTTTTGTTGCCCTATGGCCGGTTAATAGCTTTTTTGACATCTTGAATGATTGGTGGCTGCAGCATGAGATTGTCATCTTGAAAAGACCACGGTGTCTTCAGAATACTTTTTATAATCAAGAAATCTCTGTCCTGAAAATTAGTGAAGTCCTAACGATATCTTCGACTTCTGTCAAAGATAGAGTTGGAAGTACTAATAACATTGTTTCTGAAGCGTGTCCACTTCTCTTCCACGCCCGGCAATCTCGTTCCAGGACTCACACCTTCCTTTTCATCTAGCTTTGCAAACTATCCTCGGAAGGTCGATGGTGGGTGGTAAGGGGAATCGTGATCAGACTCGAGGAGTGGCTCCGAATAATGTACTAATTTTTGTATATTCTCTCCATCGTTAATCCTTTCACCCCCCATAGCAATCAAAACCTTGACGTTGTTAAGAAACCGTTACCAGTCAGTTTTCTTTCACCGTGGAACCAACATTCATACCGAAGATTATTGCAAGGCTTAATTGGTATCCTTAATTATGTATCGGAAGCCATTAGGTGTTCCTCTGGTGGCTTTGGTTTGGCCAATTTTTGTGATCGCTAGATCTACTAGATGTATTTGAGGCGTTGCTTTGCCCATCGGCTTCAATCATCGGTTTTTCCTTAAGCTTTCAAGAGTTGAATATTTTTTCTGGTTCTTAAAACTTCAAATAATCTTGAATATCCCACTATGCAAATCTAAACAATGTCACCCTGTTGACACTATTAAGTTGACTCTTATACGACCTCAAAAAATAAATTTATTGAATGAAGTTCTATAGAAAATTATTTCGTTTCAATGGAAGGATAATACAAGAACACCATCTTCAATTTACTTTTGTATGTGCTTATCTGTTTATTAAATTGTGTGTATGTGTAGGTTCTATACCCCAGAGCCAAGAGACAGATAGACAGAAACACTATACACTCAATCACACAATCATTGTTTCTCAATTGCTTTTCTATTCTCCTGTTGTTATTAAATTTGATTTCTGGTTTTCTTCAATTTATCCGCACTTAAGGAGAATCCGATAATTAAGTTTATGTGCTCTGCAATTAAATTCAATTTCAGACGAGAAGACAAAAAGGACACGGATATGATTTATTTTGTGATTGATTAAGTATCAATAACCGCCGCAGGTGATAAGTAGAATTGTCTGATAATAAAAATTGTTAAACGAAATATTATTGAAAAAAGCTAAAAGTGACTTGACACGCAATCCTTACCCCACTTCATCAATGCGTAGCACGACGACGACGCACGACGGACGATGATGTTCGAAGTCATACAAGATGTAGGAAGGTTTAAAGCGCGTGTTACAATTAGTTCAACGTATCCGCCTTTTGAAACCACCCGCCACTCTGGGCAGGAAGTGGTTTGTGTTTTTGTGTGATGGAATATAAAGGTCGTTGATTTATTACAATTAAGAAAAAGAGACAAATGTTTATTACAATGGCGCCAATAAGGAAGATTTATGTATCTATTATGTGAGTTGGTAGATACCCTGTATAGGACTTAACGACTTTGTTTCAACTTTTCTTTCGTGCTTAGGGAAAATTAATTCTTTAGTAACTTGCGAACTTATACAATGTTGTGTAAACATTTTGAACAAGTCCTTGCTAACACCGCAACGTGTTTGTTTTGTTCTTTTTTAGTGAGTGGTTTCGCATTACTTACGAAGATTTTTACGACTAACCAGGAGGAAGTTTAAAGAGTGCTAATTAAAATAATATGTAATTGAATAATGGAATGGTGTGCGTATGCATCTATTTTGTATTCTACCTGAAGGCTGATTAGCAAAAGTCATTAGGAGGTCGTTAACTTTTTAAAACTGTTTTAATCTAACAATGTTTTCACATCTATAAGACCATAGGTTAAGTTAGGTTAAAGTGGCTGCGGACACAGAATCCGCACACTTATGCCAAAAGAAAAGGCCAATTGTGATACCACATGAATCTAGAGAATTACTTCTTACTAGTCGAACCATTTTGAGCTTTTTATAAAGCAAAGAAGATATTTGATATCCTTATTAGCTAGTTCACTGGGATTATCATAAAAGTATTCTCCCAGATGAAGGTTGTGTCCTAAGGAAAGAGCAGAACATGTGCAGAGAAGTTGAGAAATTGTTTCTTCTTCTTCTTCGTCCATGCAACTCCTGCAGAAGTCATTTGAGGCTGTACAAAGTCGCATTGCGTGCCTGCCTATAAGTCAGTGTCCCGTAAGGACACCTATTAGGGAGCTTATATGAAATCTGCTTTGAGATAACAAGTCCTTAGAGCGCTTTAGGTCAAGTGATGGCCATATGAGCTTTGTGGCTGCGCACGTAGGTAAATTGTACCACCTAGACCTTGATATTGTAAAGACTGTTATTTTTAGCAAAAGTTTTACATTTAACGATTGGTTTACCTATCTTTTCTCTTTCAGGTGAGATAGGCATGAGTTCGTCGGCTCTACAATTTCCCGTGATGTTTCTGTGGCCCGGCACCCAGCAGAGGTGAATATTAAATTGCTGCGCCATCTCCATAAGAGATGATCAACAATCGAGGGCCGTTTGAGAGTTGGTTGAGACACCGTCGAGAGATTTAATAGCAGCCTGACAGTCAGAGAAAATGCGGATATCAGAAGTTGATATCACGTTTTCTCTTAGGAGAGAACCTCTTTGATCGCTAAAATTTCCGCTTGGAAGACGCTACAATAATTAGGGAGGCGGAATGGTAGGATTATATTAAGCATTTCTGAGTACACACCACTACCAACTCCATTCATTTGTCTTGGATCCATGCTTTTGTCATCCAGGAGGTTTTGTCTTCCCATTCATCTCTGGATGGAATTGATAACTGGAAGTTTTTCTAAAATTGGGGTTTTGGAATGGTGTTGTAGTCTATGTACTTTGGTATAGAACTGAAGAAGTACAAAATGATGGAGTGTCCCACATTATTGTTGTCCATTGAGATGAGTCATTGAGTCTTATAGCTGTACTCGCTGCCTCTTGTTTGCTCAAGATTTCGAGGGGTGTCAGATGGAGGAGTGGGTCTAACGCTGCTGAGGGTGTGGTTCTCAATGCCCCGCTTATGCAGAGACATGCAGTGCTTTGGACTCTACTGAGTTTGTCGTAGTAAGTGACTTTCTCCATTGCAGTCCACCATTCTGCAACCCCGTACATGAGTATTGGTCGGATGACCGATGTATATAGCCAATAGGTTATACGACGTTGAAAACCCCATTTGCTTCCTATGGCATTCTTGCAAGAGAAAAGAGCTACTGTAGCTTTCTTAACTCTTTCCTGAATATTAGGTTTCCAACTTAATTTTTTGTCTAATATCAGAACAAAATATTTGGCTTCATTGGAAAAAATTAGTGGTACAGCTTTTATTGAAGGAGGAACAATTACTGGGATTTTGCATTTCCGTGGCAAAACGACGAGGTCTGTTTTTTTGAGGATCAATATTAAGTCCACAGTGATCAGCCGATCTAGTGAGCATATAAAGTGAGTTTTGGAGGAGGTCTCTCAGAGTATAAGGATGTTTTCCTGTGACGGCGATAGCAACATCATCGGCATACGCAATCACTCTGTAGCCTTCCTTTTCAAGGGTTGTTAGCAGTTCGTTAGCTACTATGTTCCACAGGAGAGGGGGCAGAAACCACCTTGCGGAGTGCCTCTAGTGACAGACCTTTTCGTACAAAAATCCTCCATCTTAGAGTTGAAAATCCTGCTTTTTAGTATTAGATTAATTAACTCACAGAGTGAGTATATTACGTTCATGGTCATCATAGCAGAAGTGATAGCCCTCAATATCCAGGAAGGCAACCATAGTATATTCCTTTTGTTCTAGGGAGTATTCGATAGTTCTTACCAGAGTATGCAAGGCTGTTTCTGCCGATTTCCCTTTGCAGTAAGCATGCTGAGACGGCGATAGTCTCTTATCAATCTATTATGTACATGGATATCGTGCCACCATACCTACTCTACTTAAACCTAAAACCAAAGACTAAAACAAATATGTAAGCCGGGCAAGTCAAAAATACTCCACCCTGGACTACCCATGGTAAAATGCCGTTTGAAGCCACCAAAACTGGTTCTCCTGCTTCACCCTATCAATGTGGTCCTGTTCGGACAGCCCCTTGAACCGAAGCAGCTCCACTCCATCACGAGCGAGGATGCCTCGTTCATACAGGAGTCGCCGGTCTACAGTTTTACCCTTACGTGGTAGATAAGCGGTACTGCCAATCTGTCCTGTATCAGACCGCATCTATCTAAATAGAGGAATGCCTCTGGTGGAATTAAGCCGAAAATCAAATTGTTGGTCGAAGTCATAGCTCTCGAAATATGGCCCCGAACAAGTTTTATCACGAAATTGTCAATTCTGTTTATTCGAGCTCCGTTGTATAGAACCTCGTTTGAATGATTGTACAGATAAGAAGATTCCGGTGCCCGATACCAACCGAGACAGCGCCGAAGACACTGCCTCTCAAACACCTGAAACTTCTCCATTTGGGAAGGGGAAATGTTGAACCACACTGGACAGCCATTAACGATCATCGGCCGTATGAGGGCCGACTGCTGAAAAACAGCCGTTTCGTCAGAGCAAAGGCTCCTCTGGCCTTAGTCAGAGCAGCATCTATATGTCTGCGAAATACAGACACTGGTCCAACCAGATACCGAGGTACTTCACTTCGCTTTTGCTCGTTAATCGCTGTCCGTGAGGCTCAACGATGACCATCTTGCGCCAATTATTACACGTATCTCGAAAAGCTTTAGCTAAGGGAGTCCGGAACAAAATTGTCTCCGACTTTTGAAAATTTATTCTCAGTTATTCCAGTTATCGCAGTATCGCTGAATCTTCTTGAAGTCACGCTGCAAGAGAATTCTAATAGCTTCAACCTTTCGAGCCGTTCTGTACACAATCAGGTCGTCGGCATACGCAATTGCGTTAGTAGAGCTACTTACTAATTATATCACTGGCGTAAATGCTGAAGAGGATCAGCGAATTGACCGTTTTTATTTTCAAAGGTGGTAGTAGAAGTTACATTGCCACTTTTGCCAACATACTTTCTACCATTAGAAATATACCATATACAGAAATGTTTTACGGATTTAGTCTGGTGAGTTTTAGGTACAAACCTTCTAACCATACGGTGTCGAAAGCCTTCTCTAAATCCACCAGAACAGCACCCGTGCATTTGTTCTTGGACTTGTTCCATTGGATATCAGAAACGAGCTTAGACGCGGCATGACTAGTGTCATGTTCTGCCTTGAACCCGAACTGATTATCCGGAATTATTGCGTTGTCCACAGACCACTTAATCAGAGCTCTATTGATGATCTTTTCAAATACCTTACTGATACTTGGGGGAAGAATTATCGACCGAAGATTTGACGGTTTTGAGTTGTCATTTCCCTTTTTTGGGAAATGATGAACCACAGCTGTCTTCAAACGCACTGGATAATATGCACTATTAAGCGCGTTGTTGAAAAGAGTTGCGTAGAGGTCTATTGCCTCAATCGGTAAGTGTCTCAGTACAATGTTGGATATACCATCTACACCTGCTGACTTCTTATTCTTTATTGAATCGAAGATGAGCTGGAGTTCTACCTTCGTGATGAGCAAGGGATTTGATTCCGTTCGATCGGCGAATGCGTTTGCTAAAAAGTCGTAAAACCACGGTTTTCGGATCGCCAGTGCGTAATATCATTCCTCAGGTAGAAGTGATGAAGTAAAGCTCTGTTTTCCATGTCCTGGTCGTGGGCGAGAACAAGCATTCACCTTATACACTTGCTGGAGAGCAGCACCAACCGTCTCCACTTTTACCTGCGGATCTTCAATCACAAGGCAGTCATCGTCCAAGACGGTTTCTTCAGGATCAATTTGCGCTGTCAGAAGTACGTCTCTGTTCTCTACTGTCCGCTGGAGCTTAACAGACGGAAGGTCGTTCTGATTCTTGGACCTAAATATCTTATTAATTTGAGGGAACATTTTCGGGTCGCTAGAATTAACGGCCCGAATTCTCTCGTCCCAGTAAAAATAATAGTATTCTGTAGTTTTCCTTGATCAGGGTGTTGACGTTCTTAATCGAATTGATATTTGCTGAATAATCGACGACTCCAGTGTTCTAATCTCCAGGTCGTTCGGGTCTGTAAATCGTCTGTACAAGTTTTTAAGTCTTGTCAGTAGTCCGCTTTTCTGTCTGTGCAGTAGACGTTACTGTAGACGTTGTTTTGGTCGCGTTCCTTGTACATACTTCGGTATTGTCCGTTCCATTGTCTGTTTTATTATGTTGTCCATCTGTTCAAGATGTTGGTCGATTTCTGTGTTTGTCAAGTTTCTGTTGTTTGGTGGGGCTATGTCCCTCGAACGAAGTTCTCCAACAATACTTGTAATTTTAAAGACATACCAGACGTTTTGCTAGAACGAGTCGCACAAAATTAGACCGTCGTATCCGTGCCATGAATTGTTCTTAATAGATAGCAACAATTTTAAGTAAAATGGATGATATCTTACATTTTAAACCAAACCTCACCACGAATCATCCTTATGGAATCGATATAATTTAAATCCTCAAATCATTCTCCATCTGTCATTTAAATGTCATCGTTCTTGATATATCAACCGAAAATATCATTTAGCTCAATTTTAAAGACATTCATCATTTTATTTCGATACACACATAATTTGTATTGTCATTCATGTTGCCACTAGACATGAAATATGCTTTAATTGGGCCAATGGATTTATATCACATTATTTCAATCTTAAAGCCCCATTAGGAAAGCCCCACTTAAGGTGTCTCTATTTTTACCCTAAATGACAGTTACACAAAAAGCTTTTCACTGGTTGATTGGTTGGACTAATGAACTCTATCGACTTTGTTTCATCCTCACAAAAATGAAACCAATCCGAACAAAAATCCCATTTGACAGTTGTCGAAATTGATTTTCCAACCGCTTTCCAAAAAAAAAAATCCTTGGAGATTAATAAACAAGGATAACAAGAAACTAAAACCCGATCGATAAATCGAATTTCTTAAATAAAATAAAAACCAAAAGCAACTTTTTTCGATTTTCAACCAAATTCCCATTTTATTGATTCCTACTTCAACAAGGGAGAACAAAATGTTTGCCAATCCAATTTAAAACCACACTGAATGCCTCCGCAAAACCGCATTCAGTGTGAAATTGTCTCTAAATTGAATTTTAGCCTCATCATCTCTCAGGTCCGGGAAATTCACACAAACAAACTCACTCACACACGAAACTAAGATTTTACCCAAATTTATAAATTCACGAGCACGAGTACCAAGTTAGAGCCGTTGGTTTTCCCCGTCCTACCAACTGACCTACATATTCTTCTGTCAGTTTCGTTTCCAAGGATACCGGTTCTTCCACTTTCTTGCCAACAAAAAAAAAAGGAAGAAACCAGTCCATTGCGCAATTTATTTATTTTTAAAATATAATCCCTGTTTATACCTGAATTAAGTTATTACATTGTCGAAATGGTTTTCCACTTAATGACGTTTCGATGTTGAAAATTTCACAAAATTCACTTTCCTTATGGCAATTTGACGGGCTCTCGGTCCATGTGCAAGAAGCAACAGGCCCCCTTTACCAAACTTCATTAACATTATGGTATTGAAATGAAAATGTCGACGTGACGAGTTAAGCGAATTACGGGATTAACTCAACGCAGTCAATGGCAACGCGGCTGGCGGCGCAGTGGAGGTCTGATGAGGTGAAGCTTGACGGTTTGGTTTCAATGGGATTAAACCTCTCCACCCCTTCATAATGACTTTATCGAGAGTATTTGAATTGTAACATGGTTCGAAATTAATGAGAGGTCGGGGGCTGTCGAGATATGGGGACTCCCACTGAGACTCACCAAAGGTCTCTCTTTAGATACAATCATTCAACGAATCCGGAGGGAGTTTTTTGATGTTGGATTTCACTTCGGTAAATTGGTTTTAAGCACATATACACACAGTGGCGAGAATGTTTGAAACTCTTGTCCTTTGTCCTGTTTATCCTTTGCCAAAGGGCACACATGCTGCGTGATACCTTTACCAAAGATTCTCTCTATATTAGATTGAATTCGGTGATCATAAAGCTTTATTCTCTTAGTTTAGATGTCTAACAATGTTTATACTTCCGACACACACATACATGTATGTTTCTTTTTACTCGCCTATTTTTATTGCCATATCCTTTGATGGGGCAGGAAAAAAGAAACAAAAAGTTTTGCTTCATGTCGTTGTCAGGTGTGGAGAAGAAAGAAAATGTATACCTCCAATGAAGTCGTCTACAAAATCCTTGTAACCACTTTGGTTCAGCAATTTTAAACAACTTCAGAGCCTTAATGAAGCACTTAAAGGCCCATAAGAAGTAATGTCACGGAAAATTGCCCAAAATGTGATTTCGCTGTGGCAAAAAGTAAGTTACGTGATGTTGGGACTTTTTTTATGCATGAATAAGACATCGTTATAGGCATGGCCGTAGATTGGGACATTTTAATAATGATGGAGGGGGAGGGGGGAATTTAAAAGGTAGTATACTTTGAGGTTATTGTTTTTTAATTGAGCTGTAAAATGGAATTGGAACTTATTGTGTTAAAAAGCAAGTAGGGTCCGTCCTTGAAAAACTTTTTGCTATTTATGTTTTTTGGAAACTAATTTACCGATTTATATAATTTTAATCCTCAAGCATTTGCTTGCAAAAATTGCGAAAGGTAGAAAAGAAGGTAGGGCTTGGAGAGAAAGCGTTGGCATCGGTTAACATCGGATTTGACTTCCTGAACATTGCACTGGAAAGACAGAGTGAGATAAATAGTTTCACATTCATGTTGAATCGCTAACGGACGAATTACTTTAATTGACAGTATGACCAAAGGCAAATTACAATTGCGTTTTTGACAGCAGGAGTAAATTTATATTGCCGATCTTTTCAAATTAGATTTTTATTTCATGGTAAATCACTGATAATTTTTCAGTTTTTGTTTTGTTTTGAACATCACTTTGCGCATAAAATTCAACAAGAAAAGCATATGACACCTTGCATTTGACACAATGGATCTTTTATCTCACGTTTCGTACATAGTATTACGTAATTTGACTCCAAACGCAAGCTCTGGTTCAAATATGCTTTGTCTGACAGCTCAAAAGCTGTAAGTAAGGCCTACAATTAAAATGGCATTTATATTTGGAAGGATGATGATAATACTTAGAGGGAGAAATGTCATTCAAAGCAAACTCATAGCGGGTGCATCACAGCGCAGACGAAGACGAACCGAAAGTGTGTGTTTGTTTTTCAGCCATAAAACAAGTGCGGCTCGGTTCGTCAAAGTACAGGTTTGGCATACTATAGGTTAGGTAATGTTACGTCCTTCCCAATGTTGAAGCAGAGGATTTCAAATTCTTTGCGCATAAAAACTATGTTTGTATAAGCTCCTGGTCTGTTTGGTAGTCGTCGTAGTAGTAGCATGACCATTATCCAGGAGCTATCAGGAGAGGTTTACTGTCATTAGTAGTGGAAGCGCCATTATCCACAACGCTTCCACTTCTAACCTTAACAGGCGCTGTCGGCGTAGAGACTGCATTCGCATACACCCTGCCCTGGTTTATCCAGATTCGGAAATCACCTGGCATCCAGATGCTACGATAACGACTGAACTATTTTTTAAAATTGGGTCCTTAGCCTGGCTGATCACCGGAACGATCGCACGTTTGATCCAGCCCAATTGGGAAGTTGAGAGGATGAGAAGAGTGACAAACAGCAACAAAGCGATCAGCGAGCGTCAGAATGAAAGTGAAACACTGTGCTGTCATGAGGTAAAAAGCACAAGCTAACGGTAGAGGGGATAAGGATTGGGAAGTCATTCACTATTTACTTTTTCACATAAGTATTAAGTTGTAATAAAATAAAAGTAGTCCGTGCTGTGCCACCAAGGGCCTTACTAGGAAGTGCTGATCAACAAGAGTTGTGATCTTGCATACTTGACCTCGGGCAAGGACGTAATTGTACCTGCTGATAAACTTGAACTATTGCTTGAAGCTGTTCGTGCGATCAGTGGCCGTAATAACATATATCTGCTGTTTTAACAGAGCTTCCACATTCTGTTTCTCTTTATTCCGCCAGAGCCGTAAGCATATCCTTTTTAACGAAACATGCGCTTGTTGAAAATCAAACTTGAAATTGAAATCTGCGGGAAAATCACGCATGTGAGCGCTGAATAATATCGCAGCGGCACCGCAGAGTCGAAAAATTGCATGTGTGCATCGGGCCTAACGTACATCACAACACTTCACATATTGACCCTTATTTTTACCTAAGTAGAGTGCTCTTTTCCTAGCTAAGGCCGGATAATGCTACGGCAGAAAGAGTTATGTGCGGTATACCTAATTTTGACGCATGCCTTCCAACAGGCCAATGCCCTGTGTCAGGTAGCGACAATCCTGGCTATGTCATGCCTTGGTTTGGAAATTAAATTGATTGATTTGTGTTTGTTATAGGCGGGCCAGATTTTCCTAGATATAACACAACTCGTTAGACTATTCCACCAATGATTTGCTTCTGATATGTATTTCGTCAGGATATAGCCCTTTACTACTCCATATACTCTCACTGCCAATAAGTTGTGAAGGGCTGATCCTTGCCTTGCTAACTCATCTGCCTCCTCATTTCCCTCATAGCCCCTATGACCCGGTATCCAGATTAGAGTGACCTCTTTGCATTGCTGACCAGTTTAGAAGATGATTAAGCTGAATCAATGGCTTTAATAGCTGCCTGACTGTCTGTTAGTATAGCTACATTTTGGTTCTATCGGAAATATTTAAGGGCTATAGAAGCTTACCTTATCGCTAACAATTGTGCTTGGAATACACTGGCAAAAATCGGAAGCCTATAGGATTTTGAAATCTTCACAGAAGATACCTGCACCAACACCGCACTCCATTTTCGAACCCTACATGAAGATAGTTGTGTCTCAAGATACTGCAGGGACACCTGATATTTAATAAAGAGGTCCATCGGAAGAAGGTCCAGCAATAGAATCAGTCTAGCAACCACTTTGTACGTCCACTTGATCGTTTTTGACTGGAGGCCCCACTTTTTACCGAAGGGTTTGTTGCAGGCGTAGAAGGCGACACACGCCTTCCTCCCTGTACTGAAACCACTCTGAATTTGTTTCATAAATGACATTCGAGGAATCTGAAACTATCCAATTCACTTGTTTGTGGGACATTTTGCCTCAAAACTACACTGCCTCAATCCTTTCGTATTCTAATGTTTCCAATAAACTGCTTCAATTAGCCCACAGTAATTTAGGATATTATTCGTCACGTTGAATTTTCAAATTTGTCTGAACTTGCACCAAACTCAACAAAAAACCTCTCTCCACATGACTTCTTATAGCTACGGCCCTGTAAGAAACCTTTTCACAAATAGCTATGAAGGCACTTTCATAGGTATGTTTGCTTCATTTTGAACAAGGAAACAAAAAACTCAAACGTGTCGCAACGCAATGAGGTGAAAACTTATCAATCACAATGCGAGTGAAAAATGAAACTGTCATGCATTTGATGGAAAAAGTTTCCCAGCTTACACAATGCTCAAACATGTGTAGCTCATTTTTCTTGCCATAGCGATAGCGGTAGATAGAATTAAATTGTCATTTCGTTATTTGTTTTTTTTTTTTTATTTTTCGTTTTCATTGGCAGTTGAATACATATTTCCAGTCATTTGAATTGTGGATTTTGGCTGTGTCCTTTTCATTTCACTTGACAGTTTTTGTTTTCAAAAAATCTTATCAATTTTTCCTTAAGAAAGAGACAAAAAAAAAAAAACAACATCAATCAATTACGAATCAAACAATATGCTCAGGGGGTCGACAGGAAATATATTGATTGGGCCTAGCAGGGTTGGAAAAACAAAAGCACTGACAAGGACTTTTCATCTGAATGGGCAAGGATTTCGACATGCTCCTTGGAAAAAAGAAAACGTATTGGTTTCCATTTGATTCAGACACTCAGACAACAGAGTATTCCATTTGCCAAAACGAGACGTAACGAAGACAATTACTCATTTTTTTTTGTTCCAGCGATTTTTGGAACATGAGTTTAAAATGGTTTGCCAAGAAAAAACAAGCCTACAAACCTTATGAAGAACGAGTAAGTGAAAAGCAATTTGAGAGTCTCTAGTTCAAGAATTTTTGATCACGTGGAGAAATTATGAGAATGAGGGAATCAAAAAAATTTAGATTTGTGCCAAAAACCTTGAAGACGATAATTGGATGTTTTTAAAAAGACAATACGATTCTTGAATGAAAAATAGGTTAAGGTGATTAACGTTTATCGTGACGGTGATAATTAGATTCTTGTGATAATTTTTGGGTTTATTTTTTTTGTCGTCTGCCCTGTTCCAAATTGTTATTGAAATTAATGTAAAGTCGGGAATCTGTGCGAGACAAAAACAGACGTTAGCGGAAGTTTTGTTTATTTTTATATTTTTGCCGGTTTCTAAAAATAAATCATTTTTTAACAATTAACAATTAACCTCGTGCTTCAGGTGATTTAATTCGCTTGCGAGACAGTGTGAGTAATGATTTGTGAATTCGTGCGAATTGCGATAAATCAACTTTAGCGTCAGTTTCGTCACTGCTACTGGTAAATATTTATATCTTATATCTTGATACACTAGTTGTTTTCAATTGGCTTGAACGTACGCGAAAGATGGTAATAAAATATTTGAATTTCGCATATTTTGACAGTTGACTCATGTCATTAAACTAACTCGTTTTGTAATTCTTGGCAAAATCAGTCGCTAAATGGTGTGCAATGTATGAAGTGTTTCTGATTCCGTATTATGATAAATAGAACCTGCGGCGCACGATGGGGTAGAATGCCTCTAAAAGTGGCATCAAATTTTTCCATACCTATCATCTGAATCATCATCATCTTCTTCACTGTCATCCTCATCATAATCGAACTCAAAAGTTAGTGTTCCGTTCATCGATATTGGGATGTATAAACAAGCAGAGGTCTTCCTTAGGAAGAAAGGACTACAATGCTTTTTTGCAATTTTTACTTGTTATAATCGGATCCGAACTAAGAAAGTTTCGTTTATTTGTTAATAACGTAGGAAATAAAATGTGAGAATGTTTATTAATCTGGAATGCATGCCCACTGACTGGCCGATAAGCTCCATATGCCCCATCTACAAAAAAGGCGATCCTATGTCCCTGCTAAATGTTGAATACAAAATCCCATCCAACGTACTGTGTGAGCGTCTTAAACCGTTCTGCAACACAATAATTGGCAACCAGTGTGGCTTTAGGCCAGGCAGAACAACGATATACTAAATGTTAAGCAGATCCTGGAAAAGACCAACGAATTTCAAGTCGAAACCCACCATCTTTTCATCGACTTGAAAGCTGCGTATGATAGCATCCACCGCCAAGAGCTTTTGACGGCGATGTCTGAATTCGGAATCCCAAAAAAAAAAATGATCCAGCTGAGCCGCATGACGCTTAGCAATACGCAGTGCAGTGTGCAAATGGGTAACAGCTCATCCAAGTTATTCCAAACATGCGCAGGGCTTAGACAAGGGGATGCGTTGTCATGTGACTTCTTAAACATAGTCCTGAAGCAGATAGTGCGCAAGGCAGGTGTGAGCACGGAAAAAACTATCTTCAACAAATCCACCCAGCTCTTAGGCTATGCGGATGACATTGACATCATCGGTCGATCCAAGAGTGCTGTGCTTGAGGCCTTTACAGCGATTGAAGAACAGGCAAAACTCGTTGGTCTTGAAGTGGATAAGGAGAAAAAAAATGTGCACGACTGGTTAAATTGCAAAAAGTAGTGTTAAAATAAGAGAAATACTTTAAGCAATTCTGATTACACTCTTACTTACAGCTTACACTTAACTCACAAAAAAAAACTCAATATATAAAAATAATTAGAATTCATTAAGAAAATTAAAATTGGAAAATGTACCTCGTAAATACATTTCATTCCAAAAATTTAAATGCCAAACAAATTCGAACTTTTTTCTTGATTTATTGAATTTTTTTTTTGAAAATCGTCGGAGCCGTTTTTTTTTAAATTAATTTTTTATATATAAAATTTTTCAAAAATGTCTTAAAATTAATTTGGGTATGCAGTTTTCAAGACCATGTAAATATACATATTATACTCCAATTTGAATTTTTAAAATTGATCCGTTTTTGAGATACAGAATTTTGAAAAAAAGTTAAAAATATTTTTAAAAAATCCAAAAAAAAAATTTGAAATTTTTTGATCGGACTTTCAGTTTTCGAGAAAATCTAATATCAAAAAAACGGTTCTATGGGAGGTACCGTTCTGGAGTAATACAAAATTTTGTTTTTTTACATAAAATACATGAATGTTTAAAAAAATAAAAATCGAGGAAATTTAAAAAAAAATCGTAGGATCCGTTATATAAAAGAAAAGTTTTGGTTTTTGGCCAAAAAAATCGTATGGTGGCTACCCTAAATTTTGATCTTAAAACAAAAATAAAAAAAATTGGGATATGAGCTTTTGCTCAAACCTCTTATTTTCAAATTTGAAGTCAATCGGACCAGTAGTTAAGGCTGTAGATGCCTGTAAACTTTCCGACAGAAAGACAGACAGAATCGCCGGACTCACTTTTTTCGACTGATAGAGATATCATCGTAATGTCATACCTCATCCTCATCTCAATTTTTTTTTTTTTACGAATTCAATACTTGCCATATATTCTATATGTCGCAAGTAAAAAGTACATTCTATCAACAAACCAATCAACATCTGTCAACCGCCTAGGATAAGACGTCACTGTTGGTAGCAGCTATTTCGAGTAAGTTAAGGAGTTTTTACCTTGGACCAAACATCAATCCCACAAACGACTGCCAAATTTTCACCATTTTTTCAGTGAATTTTAATAATTTCAATGCGTTGTTGAAGCATGTATCCATTTTTATTAATGGCGTAGTTTCTACTTGTCAAATGTCAAAAATTTGCAGCTTCAAAAGTGACAGCTACCGAAATAGCACGCTATTCAAAATAATATCTCTTATTGGAAAACCCTTTGCATAAAATTCTAATATGCAATAAAAATCTTTGTTTTAAAATAGTTTTGATAAAATAATTGGGTTTTGTCGCTTGCGATAAATTGGTGGTAAGGGCTCGGTGTGTTATAGGTATGGGCAGTCACAAAATTAATAGCGTTTTTTTTTTTGTTCTCCGGAGCTGTTCCGATCCATTCTGAATTCGTTCACTTCGCACAAGATGACGACAGTTCTTGTACTGAAAAGAACAGAAAGACGATTCCGAATTTGAAGTCGGAATCAAAACCAAAATCACAAATACATGCATACATTTGGACATACGTACTCGCCGCCATGTTTACAAATAATGTTTCCAACACAAACAAATAATTATTGAAATTTTAATTTTTTTTTTACCAGCAGTTATTTATTTTTAATGTGAAGTGCGTGACGATCAAAAAGCGAATGAATAACTTAAGCAAAGCAGTTGAGCTTTTGAGATCTAAGCTAGTTGTCAGCATGTACATGTTTAGTATTAAGTTACTGTAAGTTAATCGTTATACAATGATAGAAAAATTAGGAGAGATAGCGTTATATTTTAATACAAAAAGAATAAGACATTGAATTGAATATTAGCCGTTACATTTAAGAGAATATTTTACAAATTTACAGAAAAAACAAAACATAGAATTTAGAGTAGGGTATGTCGACGAAGTTTGGCAAGACATATAATTTCATTTCAAAACAAATAAAGAAAATAAAAATAATGTTATGTCATCTGCAATTCTGTATAAGAGGTTTCAACCATTAGAAGCAAAAAGATGTGTTTGCGTGTTCGTTTAGTATCCGGAATCGGACAATTCTGTGAACCAATTCCGGATTACCAAAAAAACGCTATAAGAAAAGCCAAGTTACTATTCCAATGGACAAGAAAACGGATGTTTGGCAATCACAGTTTAAATAAATACATACTTTCAAAGCATACATCTTGCGTGACAAAAAAAAAGTATAAGCGAGTTTATAATAACGTTATATGAAATATGTTTTGTGTCAGAATTCCGAGTTATTAAATAGAACTCCTAATCTATTCAAATGACCATAGTAATAATTATAAAAAGAGTAAAAGACATACATTTCTTGCACAAACAAAAACAGAGGACATTCACAAGAAACATTTTTTTCGTTGACAAAACAACGTATGTCGGGTCAGATGGTCAGAAACAAACATATTTCACCTAAAACACAGAAGATTGCATGAACTATTTATTTGAATTGATAGTACGGTCGATATAATTTAATTTTTGAACATTATTTCAAACAAATGTTGGCTGCGGCTCCGTCTCAAAAGGTACATCCATCTGGTCCAGTTTTTGCGTTAAATCTCAGAATATAGCTGGCCGATTGGATGCCCCCAAACATGCTGTCTAGCATGGCATGTGACACCGTCTTGTTGAAACGACATCTGATTGAAGTCAAGTTCTTCTATTTCGAACAAAAATAAATAGTTTGAAATCATCGCACGGTAGCGCTCATTTACAGTAACGTTGCGATAGGCATCATCTTATTGTAATTCTTCAACAAATTGGAAACCATTTCCTCGTGATCTTCTGATTTTTTGTTGCCCAAGAAATTCTGAATAACTTCCTTAAATGAAACGAAAAATCCTTTTCAATACAGGATAAACGACCATCTATAAATGTTCATTTTTTCATATCTTCCTGATTTGGGGTATATACAGATTTTGCTTTGAATTTGCATCACAGAGATTAAAATGAATACGTTCAAATATATTCAAATACATCACAAAATTACTCAATGATCGCTCAGACTTGATCGTTTTCCACCCCTATTCACAAGCAAATTGCTCACAAGCATTTTTGCTCACACACATTCAAATGTTTTCGAGCAAGCAGAATGAGTACATTATATTCACAAGTCCTTTTTGCTTTTTTCACTCACAAATAAAATGACTTGTGAGCGGATGATTTGCTTGAACTTGCTTGAACATATTCAAACAGTTTGAATACTCAAACTGACTGAGTACTCAAACTGACTGAATATATTCAAACGACTGAGTGTATTCAAACCGACTGAGTATATTCAAACGACTGAGTATATTCAAACCGATTGAATATATTCAAATCGTCTGAGTATACTCAAATGTTCAAACAGATTGAATAATTGTGAGCTTGGATGAATATTTTCTAACTTGATTCTAGAAAAAAAATGAGGTTGATTATGAATGAGGACTTGTTTATTGTGTTTTTTTTTTGTTTTTTGTTTTTTGTTACGATGTTCATAATGAAATAAAGGATTTATCAATGAATGAGCGTAGGCATTTAATATAATGGTATGAATATGAATATGAACATAAATATGCACATAAAGTAATTATATACTGAATGTTTTAGATTGACATGAACTATTGAAGGAGAACTTGTTTTTTTATTTTTTTTTTAATAGTTGCGGCCATACAAAAATTACATTTATAAAAGTATAACCGACATAATATGCAGGTTTGTTAGGAAGTAAGGAAAATGTATTTTTGTTGCATTTTAAGGAAAGGTTTTAAATTTGAAATAATATATCAGAGGGTTAATTAATGAATACCAAATGGTAAATGAATGAGTAACTCTTGAAAAAAACGTTTTCGTATTTCAAAATAGCAGGTAGTTAAAATTCAGGGACAGACTAGCATTGATTGGGTAAGTTCTTAAATACTGTGTGATTGTGTACCTGGTATAGATGCATTATGCATATTCATATACAGTTTTTTTACCCACCATAAAATTAGCGACGACGCACTTTATTAAATACTGAAAAAAATTGAATGTCCGTGGTCAAGTTGTTTGTTGATTGGCAGTATGTATCATAAAAGTGTTAGGTAATTTAAAGATCGTCAATGAAGGAGAAGGAGAAGGAGATACAAATGCATTCAGGTTGTTTGTGGATGCGAATTTGAAAAAAAAAATTGTTGTTATTCGCGGTTATAGGTACTCGTAGAATATCACAAAAGGGTTAATCTTTGAAAAAAGTGGGCTGTTTAAGCGTTACATTTGTCATAATATTGGAAAAATTGGGTTTTTTTGGTAGGATACATTTTTTTTACTGGTGCCCGATTTTGAAAATTGAAAATATATAAAGCAAACGTTAAGTAACAACAATCTAATCATTTAAGTCCATCTGTGAAGTGCATCTTTAAGCGCCTTATGAAGTGCACAGGATTTTAAATTGCATTCCTGCAACATCAGCCCCATCAGAACGAGCTTTCTCCCTAGCCGGAAACATTATCACCGAAAAACGAACCAGGCTAAACCCAGAAACAGTAAATGATTTGATTGTGTCTTATTCAAATCTTAAGATTAACAAAATTTAATTTTTATAATGTACATATCTTTATATCTAACATTTTAATTTTTTTCTCATTTCCTGTGATTTTATTTCCTTAATTTGAATTGTACCTTCTTTGAATCATTAAATAAAAAAAACTATTGTATCCTTTTTAAATCGTTGTCACTTTTTTATCTAAACAAACAAAAAATCATCCAACTTTTAATATTGTTTCTCCTTTTAAATCAAACCGCACCATCAAATAGACAAATCACAAACAGATACCTACAATGCTTACGCTTGGCAAGAACCCTTGCCTGCTCATGAATAGCTCGCTTGTTCATGAACATTTTGCTCACAGAAACTCAGTTCAAAGTTATTCAAACTCATTTTGACTTGAAAACAAAAATACTCATTTGTATTCATTTGAAAATAGGGGTTGCTCAGAGTTACTTGATTCATAAATAAAAATGTTCAAATTTACTTGCTTGTGCGTTGACTCAGTTTGTTCAAACTTGTTTTTTTCAAATAAATACTCAGTATTCGTGAGCAAGCTTGATTCATTTTAATCTCTGTTGCATCAGAAAGATTGATAAAAATGGTTTTCAAGTACTTAAAGTTATTGAGATTTTGAACTTACTTAGTTACTTACTTATGGTGGCGCTACAGTCCAGGTCGCACCAGGCCCTCACCCAACAAACTTCTCCAGCCAGCTCGGTCCCTGGCTAACTGTCTCCAGTTTCGCACGCCAAGTTGGTTCAGGTCCTCTACCACCTGTGTGCTACATCTGAGTCGCGGTTTTCCTCATCTGCGACGTCCTTCCGGGTTGGATTCGAAGACTCTACGAGCCGGAGCTAGTTCAGTGTCGCTGTACAGCTCGTACAGTTCTTGGTTGAATCTTTGCAGCAGACAGGACAAAAAATCACTCGAAGAATTTTTCTCTCGAAGCAGCCCAAAGCGTTTTAATCTGATGTTTTCATGATCCAGGGAGGACTTTACTACTCAATTGCCTTCTAACTCCAAAAAAGCAGCGATTGGCAAGAGTGATTCATCGTTTGATTTCAGAGCTATTGTTGTTATCTGAGTTGATAGCGGATCCCAGGTAGACAAAGTCCTTAACTACCTCGAAGTTAAATCTGTGTTTGCTCTCGTGTTGTGCCTCTTGTGTTGACGTTGGAGCTTTGCACAATTTTTTCAAGAATGATGTTGAATAAATCGCATGACAGCGCATCGCCTTGTCTAAAACCTTTTTTGACATTAAATGTGTCTGTTGGGTTTTTTCCGACCATGATGGGACAGCGTGAGTTTTTCATTGTCATCTTACACTGACCGACGAGTTTTTCTGGTATTGAACTATCTATTGGTTTTTCCAATAGAACTTGTTTTATGAATTTAGAAATATACATATCTCTCGCTCAAAATTTAAATTACACTTTCTTGAGGATCATTTTATAAACAATCAAAACGTGTACTTAAAAGATTAATAGAAAAAATCGAATTTTAACTAAGAACCATTAACAAGTCAGCGTAGTATGGACATTGACACTGATATAACGGCATTTTGCAAATGAATATAACGAACTATACAGGCAGATTACAGTACAGACGAGTGAGGTCAGCAGATGGGACAGAACAAGGCAGTATTACAACAGAGAGAGAAAGAAAGCGACATAAAAAGAAAGAAGGTATAACAGAAACCTACGTGGCGCAAAAAAGGAGACAAAGATTTATGTCGATGTGCACGGCAGTGCCCCCGCCAAGTCCAGCGCGAAGCTGCCGTACCATCCTTTACTGGAACCATTTCGCAACTTTTTCAGGCCCTATTTAAAAATTTTTGGATAAAACCAGAACGCAGAAAATCTAAAATTTCAAGTCTGTAGGTCATTTGATAACGAAGTTAAGCGAAAGCAATGTTTCGCATTTATGACACTTAACTCAGTCACTAACGATCATCAGAAGAACTCAGAGAGCTGCACAGAGTTAGGGTTAGTGGCCTCATAAAAGGATAATTATAAGAACTAGGATAATCGAAGATCTGGTGTACGTGGTGATGCTGATTAGAAAACACAAGAGCCCAACCAAACTATTAAAATGCAATATATCCCGGACATACGTGTATAGAGAAGAATTCACAATCTGTGTGGCGTATGCCCTAACTATACACAAGAGCCAAGGTCTAAAGGCTGACCTGTGTACATCGAAACACAAAGTGTAAAAAGTACAAAAAAGTGAGTATATTCGTCAAGCTTTTGTTCACGCTCACTTTAAAAAAAAATGAGAGGGAGATATTCAGATATGCATTTGTAGAACCAGTACAGCACATACAAAAAGCAGTACAGCACATACAAAAAGAAAAGAAATCCTACAAAAAACATTCTGTAAAAAACTAGCCAAGTCTCGATCGAGCTGCTTGTTTATCTCTAAAAAGTCATGAAATTTAGACAAAGCCGTGCCATGTCTAAGGTTCCTTACTTCGATTTCATTATTATTATAGCTACTGTTGTGCGACTTGTTTGACAATGAGAGAACACAAGAAACGTGCGTCAGCTGAATTCTCAAACACTTAACCTGGTAGACCTATTTTTTTGGTTGCATCGGGTGCTCTACAGAAAGCTAGAGATGTGTTAAGATAACTGCTGTTACTCTGGTAAAATCGCCAAAAACCCAATTTGTCTCTTTGCCTTTTCGCCAATTTTATTAACTCTACTGTAAAGAAACTGACCTCGTGTTGGTTTACAAGCAAGCACGTAGTTCTTCTAGTTCAGTACTGCCAAGGCCCCTCATTTGTAGTGTCCGTGTCTTAGTGGTTAGGTGCGTTGGTTGCTAAGCAGAACGTGCGTCGTCGTGGGTTCGGGTCCTACTCGTGTCCACAGAGTTTTTATTTCATCTTTCTCGGGCACTGCCTCTTGCGAAGAACTGACAAAACTTCCAAGAGCATCAATCTGTCATGAAAAAGTGCTTCTCGACTTTGCCGTTCGGAATCGGCGTAAAATTGTTGGTCCCCTCAATACTTCATACGCACTCAGACAATAATTGTTGATGAGAGTAAGCCACTTAGGCATTGGCTCTTCAAGAGCTGTCGCGCTACTCTATTTTCAAGGCTCCTCATTAAAGCAATAAGTCCCTTTTAGTTAAACACAACAATGTTTGAAGTTTGAAGACAAAAGGCAATATTCGTCAACTTTAATCGAAACTGTAATGCTTTCATCATCTTCACTATGTCTTGCATAATTTTTGCTTTTCCAGCACCACTTTGTTTGTTGCTTATTCATGGACGTATCTGCTGTTGTGCTATTCGACCGTAATTGATCGACTTTGATAGCTTTTAATTGATGACATCTAAGACCGTTGAAAACCCACTAGAATTAATATTTCAACTTGCACTAAATGCATCCTTAAACCAAGAATCACTTAGAATTTGTTCTTCTATAATCCCTAGCTTTTCTTCTACTGGTATAGTACACTACACACGTTTCCACCACATCACTTGTTCTTTTGCGTTTAATCTGTCTTATCTCTACACTACAGAGTCCCACACAATTCAGGGATTTGCAGAATGGAATAAAACTGATACATCGTTTTGCATTTAATCCAATACATGAATATCCACTATCTATTTTGATGTTGCTGTTCGGTTGGCAAAAAAAAAGACTTTCGATTGATTTTTGTTTCACAATGACAATTATTGATAAACTAGATTTTTTTGTTGAAAATAATATATTCAGCTCATGGGGACTTTTATTAATTCAGAAAACCTTTAATAAATAATAATTAAGAGCATCAAATATTTACGTGAGGGAAATCGGAATATTTGACTGCTAATAAAACTTATACCAAAATAAAGTTCTGTGGAAATAGGTCAGTGATTAATCGATTCGTTTATTTGTTGCCTGTGTTGTTCTCGTTCTCTTTTTTCTTCAAAGGTTTGACTGTCAGCAGTCAGTTCTCAGTAATGACCTGAATAACAATCCGAAAATGAGGCAAAGTAATGCTCTGTGATATGATTAAGGAAATAAAAATAGAACATGAGTTTCTATAGCGATAAATAGATCGATGAGGATTAAAATGGATACTGGGTAGAGGCATAAGTTATTCTAGATGAATAAATAAAATGTTGCTACTGTGAATGATGCTTGCAATAGGCTCTTAAATGCAGTTGAATGCTCTAGCACGAATACCTGTATACCTGCGTCTCAATAGGGGCTGTTAATTCTTGTGATCCAAGTTTACATTAGGAATGATGTCGCTTATCAATTCCTTCCACAATATGGACGCTGCTCCAACCCTTTTTTCAATTTTATGTGGTTTAAGTTCACCATAAATAAGCACATCATTCACTATTGTTTTCTTTATCGAAGCCCAAATTTGGACAGGGCTTCAACTTCTCGTGAATTTGACGCTCTGTCTGACTCCATCCAAAGAATTGTATCCCTGTATCCTCACACTGAAATCGTTATTACGGGCGATTTCAATGTACACAATTCTTCGTGGCTTCTCCATTCGGGCCAGACAACACCCGAAGGAATGTGTGCTGAGATCTTTGCTGAGTTTAACCACCTAACTCAGCTTGTCACCGAGCCCACTCGAATATCGGACATTAATGGCCAAGCGGAAAATACTCTTGACTTGTTTCTTACGTCTGACCCTGATAAATACACTATCAGTGTATTAACGCCTCTAGGCAGATCAGACCATAGTATTATATCTGCAAATTTCTCGTGTCAAGCTAATCCAGTTAGAGAAAGAGCTCCGAAGAGAACCGTGTGGCAATACGAGAAAGCCAACTGGGACGGTCTCAACAACTTTTTCCGGATCTTTAACTGGTCACTATGCTTCCTCGATAGTGACGTAGACTCCAGCGCAGATATGATTACTAATATGATTATTTTGGGAATGAAAACTTTTATCCCGAATAGGGTTAAAAGCATCAAACCCAAGGAAAAGTCATGGTTTGATTCAAGCTGTAAAGAGGTTATCAGGGAAAAAGAAGTAAAGTTCCGGTGTTTTAGAGCCAACCCAACTGAGGAAAACCGGAACAAGTTTAAACAAGCCAGGAAGGCCTGCAATGCCCATATTCGGCGGACCAAATTTTTACATGACCAAAAATTAAGGCAAAAAATACTGCAATGTCCCAAAGGCAGTAAAAATTTTTGGTCATTTGTAAAAAATATGAAGAATTCTTCTTCTTCCGCGGTCCCTACGCTCGTCGACAATGACACTCCAGTTGTTAGCTCGCTCGCGAAAGCTAACCTTTTTGCTAGGCAGTTTGCCGCCAACTCTTCGCTGCCAGAGAGTGTCATGACTCCTCCAGTTCTTGAGCGCGTCAATGATTCCATGGGACAAATCTTCTTCCGCACTCGTGCTGTGGCGAGAGTCTTAAAGGATCTCAACATACATAAATCCGCTGGCCCGGATGGTATCCCCGCTATTGTTCTGAAGAGGTGTTCTTCCACGCTGGCAAAACCCTTGCGTAAGCTTTTCCATCTATCCTATTCTTCTGGGCTCGTTCCGAGCAGTTGGAAAACAGCATTTGTCCAGCCTATTCCAAAAAAAGGCGAATCTTCTTCTCCCTCCAATTATCGTCCGATTGCACTGACGTCCCTTCTTTCTAAGGTCATGGAAACGCTGATAAACTATCAGCTTAAGAAATATCTCGAAGACCGAAAGCTTCTTAATGACCGGCAGTACGGCTTTCGCAGCAACAGGTCCACTGGTGATTTGATGGTTTATCTCACCGAACAGTGGAACAAATCTTTACATCGTTTTGGAGAAAGTAAGATTGTTGCACTTGATATTTCAAAGGCATTTGATAAAGTTTGGCATCTTGCTCTTTTATCGAAAATGCGTGCCTTCGGTATCGATGAATCCCTTCTTCGTTGGATTAGAAACTTTCTTTCGAACCGTTCAATACAAGTTGTATTGGACGGATTCAAGTCTGAAACCCACAATATAAATGCTGGTGTGCCCCAGGGCTCCGTTTTGTCTCCGACCCTCTTTCTCATTTTTATTAATGATCTCTTGTCTGTTACTTCTAATCCAATAAATTGTTTTGCTGACGATAGTACCCTTAGCTTCTCATATTCGTTTCCAGATTCACGTCCCTCCTCTTCGGATGTGGAACTGCAACGGCAAAATATGATAAGCTCATTAAACTCTGACCTAAACAGCATTGTACAATGGGGAATCAAAAACCGTGTAGAGTTTAATGCTTCGAAAACTCAATGCTGTCTTGTATCGTTGAAGCGAGATATACCACCCCTGCCGCTGTCCATGAGTGGCACTTGCATCAATGAGACCGAACATCTCGAGATTCTCGGTATGTGCATCACTGACCACCTCTTGTGGACCGAACACATACGCGATGTCGCCAAAAATGCCGCAAGATGTTTGGGTTTCTTAAGACGGTGCAAGAAATTTTTCTCCCCGTCTGATCTGGCTATTATCTATAAGACGTATATCCGCCCAAAGCTTGAGTACAATTCACATCTCTGGGCTGGTGCTCCAGCTACTTACTTAAGCCTCTTGGATGGAATACAAAAAAGAGCTGTAAGAATGATTGGTGATAGAGAGATCACTAACTCATTCACTTCATTGGAACACCGTCGTAACGTTTCGTGTCTCTCCTTGTTTTATCGTTACTTCTACGGTAATTGCTCTAGTGAAATAGCCAGTTGCATTCCTCCCCTCAAACAATTCAACCGTAATACTCGCGCTTCCAGGAATGCCCATCAGTTTACCCTCGAGCCCAACTTCGGTCGTACGCTCAAGTATAGAGAATCGTTCTTTAGCCGTACTACGCGAATGTGGAATTCCCTTCCACACTCTGTTTTTCCCAGTCATTGCAATGTTGATAAATTCAAAACCAATGTACACCGACACTTACTTACGACACTCTCTTCTTAATGCGCTCACTGTGTCTCTGGCATAATAAGGGTATAAAAAGCCCCTTTAGTGTGTGCAAATTATAAAAAAAAAAAAAAAAAAAAAAGTATATTTCCCAATCAATAAGACGTTTAGAAAAAACATAATCAGGATGACAATCTCCATCACAAACTCACCTAACAGTTCAAATTGATCCATAAGCAGTGGTCTTGAACTTGGACTTCTTTGTAATCAAAGGTCTGCAGGGAAGCGCAGTTGCCCAAACCACGAGCTAGAAAACAGAGTCTTACTTCCTCACTTTTACTATCGAAATGACATTGTGCATTGACGCTTTGACCAAAGATGTTAATGTCAACTGCATAAGGCAATAATTGGATGGAAATAAGATGAACAGAACGCTCTGGCATCCGCAGTCACTTGGTCATTGTACCGTAGGTTCGGTCTTCCTTGTCGTCTAGAAATTGGAGGCTTGGATGAGAAGACTTTCTTGGCGTTGTCGTCCATTTGCTCGATGTGGCCAAGCTAATGTAGTCGGCTTTTCTTGGCCTTCTGGTACTTCATCCACATCTTGGCACAGCTCATACAGTTCTTCGGTTGAACTTTCTTCTTCATTCGCCATCGTCCTATACGGGACCGAAAACTCCGTCGGAGAATTTTACTTTTGGAAGTGCCCATAACCGTATTACCTTTTTTTTTAACTTATCGTCCAGCACTTGGCGTCGTAGAGTAGGACTGGAAAAATCAAAGTTTTGTATAGCAGAAACTTTGTCTTTCGAGTGAGTAGTTTTGAACCCAGTTGATTTGCCAACCCGAAGCAGCAGCGGATCTTCACTAGGGTGTCGTTTGTGGGATTAATGTTTGCTCCAAGGTAAGGTAGGTGAACGCCTTAACTACTTCGAAATTGCTGCTATCAACAGTGACGTTTAGTCCTAGGCGGTGGACTGATGTTGATTGGTTTGTTGATAGATTGTACTTTTTTTGTCCTCATTTACTTCAAGACCAACGAGTTTTGTCTGTTTTTTCAATCGCTGTGAAGGTCTTAAGCACAGCTCTCTTCGATTGACGGATGATGTCTCTATGTCGTCCGCAAAGCCTAGGAGCTGGATGCATTTGTTGAAGATAGTTTTTTTCCGTGCTCACACCTGCCTTGCGCACTATCTGCTTCAGGACTATGTTGAAGAAGTCACATGACAACGCATCCCCTTGTTAAGCCCTGCGCATGTTTGGAATAACTCAGATGAGCTGGTACCCATTTGCAAACTGCACTGGGTATTGTTTAGCGTCATGCGGCACAGATGGATGAGTTTTTTTTTCACCATCATAAGCTCTTGGCTGTGGAGGCTATCATAATTCAGGATCTAATCTATCTAATTCAGGATCTGCCTCGGTGTGAATATTTGGTCTATCGTTGTTCTGCCTGGTGTAAAGCCACACTGGTACGTGCCGATTATTGTGTTATTATTATTATTGAAGAACGGTTTAAGACGCTCACACAGTACGTTGGATAGGAGTTTTTATTTTCAACATTAAGTAGGGATATGCCACGGTAGTTTTTGTATGACATCGGATCGCCTTTTTTGTAGATGGGGCATATGGGCTTATCGACCAGTCAGTGGGCATGCTTTCTTCATCCCACACTTCGTTGATGAATTGGTGCATGCGGTTCATCAAAACACCTCCTCCATATTTAAAGAGTTCCGCAGGTATGCCATACGACCAGGCGGACTTGTTTATTTTTTAGCTTTTGGATGACTCTTAATACCTCTTCTGTGCTGGGGGCTGGGACTGGGTCTTCATTGACTGGTCTTGCTTCTCTTTCGTCATTAGCTCGCTCTACATTTTGCGCATTCACCAGCTGTTGAAAGTGGTGATGGAAAACATTTAAAACTCCCTGTTCTTTGGTGACTAGGTTTCCTTCACTGTTTTAAAGAGCCCGTGTCCCGGTTCTGAAATCAGAAGCTAATTGCTTCCACCTTTTAAAGAAACGCCGATTGGTTGTTCTTGGCCCGAGACTCTTCTAGATCTTTGAGCTGAGAAACTGCAGATACCCTTTACTTCCTTGGCAGGGTCTTTTTTTCATTTCTCCTTTTTGTACGGTACTCTTCTCTTGCTGCTCTTGTTTTCCGTTGCAGCATCTGCAAACATGCGTTTTACGTCTCTCTTTTAAATAATACGCGCCCATTTTCATCATCGTACCACGGGTTCTTTCTCGAGGGTGGCTGGTAACCTATGGTGGTGTCGACTACATTTTTTATTATTTCACGATTAGTCTGTCTTTGTAGTTTCTAGCATTATCAGAAGTGCCAATGCAAACGATGTTGAACTTCTCTCTTGGGGCCGCACGTGTTTTTTTGTCATTTGATAGTCGATAATCTAAGTGGTGCTCTAAACTTACCAGAAAATGGTCAGAGTCCACATTTGCTCCTCGGAAAGTGCGCATGTTCAAGATTTTGGATGCGTGCCATGCGCCGATTAGCACATGGTCGATTTGGTTAGTGGTTCGACCATCCGAAGATTGCCAGGTTTAAAGACCTTTTAAAGTCTTACTGTAATTTGGTTAGTTACAAAACAAACTCTATAACTCTGTTCTATATTCCAATGAAGTACTCGTATAAAGAAGGTTGTTCAGTTAAAATAATCCTTTTTCAATGCTTACTGCGATCAGAGCTGTCTGAAGGTAGGCTGCACAAAGAAAACTCTAGAAAATATAAGAGGGAGTTGCCATGGATAAAAATATTTTTTTAAATCATCAACAAAAAAATCGATTTTCCTCTTCCAATTAAGAACATTGATGTGTTTTTTTTAAACAGACCTTTTTAGACTGAAAGTTGACGCAACGGCTTAACCGGAAATGCGGGAAAACAAAATTCTAAGCAAAATGCAAAGCCAATTGGCAATGTCAATCTCACGTGTTACTCAAGTTTGAAAGAAGAAAAGAAACAAAAATAAATATTTGAAAATTCATCGTTGTGAGCACAGAAGGCAGCGGCCGGCGGCTGAGGACAGTGGACATGCCAACTTTCCTGGCCTACAAACAATTAAGTAATAACTTTGGCGAGGCAAAAAGTTGTGTTTCAAAGTTTAAGGAATTTGTTTTATTGCTTAGGTATATCTTTAACCTTTGCCTTTCGTGTGTCCCGATAATTACATTGTTTTCTTTTGGCTTCCAAGGGCCAGAAGGGGTCTCGAGAAAGTTAATTAAGTCCATCAAAGAAAACAATATAAGTCAGAGCACTAAGGGGCTTCGGGCGAGCTTACAAACTCGACTGTTCGACTGACAAAAAAGAAAAACAGTAAAAATGCAAAATGTTCGAAGAAACTTTTACGCGTGCCCTAATCAAGATCGAGGGATTGTTTTTTTCTTTTTTGTTTGTATTGTTTAAAATTTTATCTTTGGTGATATTAATTAATGAAAAAACAAGGACATTAAAGATGGGCAATTTTAGTAACAACCTTTTCGTTGTCTTTGTAAAGATGTGAAAGTTTTATAATTGGTAGTAATTATTGGAATTTGTCAGGTTATTAAATTCGACATGAATCACTTATTTTAGTTGTTTATATTGTGACGATTGATAAACGAAGACATAGACTTTCTCTTAACAACGTTTTAGGAATGGTTGCTTTTGGTTTTATTTAGTGACTAAAAATATGCAGACAATAATTTGAACCATCATATTGATTTCCTTTATTTTGTTTTCCAAAATAGGCAATTAACAAATCCGCAATATGTCTTATTAAGGATAATCAAAATCGCCCCTTCCCCCTTCCAAAATTTATTTTCTCGTTGATCACCCTTTATAAGCCATATAAGATTGTACAAATAACTAGCTGACCCACCAAAGTTCGTACTGACTAGAACATAAGACCTATACTTTTGTACCCCGCTAATTAAACACTACCCGCTACCGCATTATCGCACTACCCCCTACCCCGGAAGTCTTTCCCCTCTACCTAGCTGCTACCTACCCTATTTCTCGCTATCCCGTTACCAGCTACAACGTTACCACTTTATCCGGTACCCTATGCCCGCTACCTACTGTCGACAATCTTCTACCCGGTACATGCTACACTGCACTGCTCCCCGCTATCCTGTATCCGCGCTGCCACCAAAGCCACTACCCTCTACAATGGCCATATCTCATGAACAGCTTCGTCGATCCGGTAAAAAATACTTAAAAACGATCTACAGCACTCCCAACATTCCCTTAAAATAAGGTCTGTGGTAAAAGGATACAAATTAAGGAGTAAATGTATTTTTAAATTCCACACCATAAATAAATAACAAACAATACAAACAAATGTTTGGGTGAACCACCCTAAACACTTAGGTGTTTAAAAATTAGTAATGAACTTGTTCTCATATCTACTGAATATACAGTCGAAATTTCATCATAATTGGTCAAGTCGTTTCGGAGGAGTATAATCACTAAAACTGTGACATAAGAAGTTTATACCTATATCTATACTTATTATAAAAAATCTAGCGCCGTTCGTGTGCTTTATATAGGCATAAAAACGGCCCAACAGATATTTATGAAAGAGTCCCTGTTTTGTCTTTTCTAATGGATGACTGTTTCCTCAACGATTAATTTATAATATTTTACATGCAGAACAGACAACGGACTGCTTAACCCTGATTGTAAAGAGATAACTTTCAAAAGTAATTTCATCTTCAAAACTGAAAACCTGAGAGGTTTTGTAACTTTTCATATACTCAATTATGAGCTTCTAAGCATCCGAACTCCTACCTGAAAGGACTATAAGCCCAAGTAATTAAAAACATACCTACGAGTATTTGAAAAATGCCAGTTGGAGAAGCTAAGGCTGTATGCCGTAAGAAGATGCTTTGGAGGTATTAATTACAAGGGTAGCGGGTAACATGGTATTCGGGTATAATAGGATAGCGGGTAGACGGCAGTTGAGAAGCGGGGAGAGAGTAGCCGGTGGTATTGAAGCGGACTACAAAAGTATAGGTCTTTTTTATATCGATTTAGGCAGTACGAAGTCTGTCTGGTCAGCTAGTCTAGTATATAAAATTCTTATGTCACAGTTTTGGTATTTATCCGAAACGGCTTGACTGATTTTAATGAAATTTCGTTTGTATATTCAGTAGATATGAGAACAGGTTCAAAACTAATTTTTATACACCTAAGTGTTTAGGGTGAACCCCAAACATTTTTTTTATTCTTTGTTTTTTTTATGGTGTGGAATTTAAAAATATATTTACTCCTTAATTTTTATCCTCCTACCACAGAGCGCCCTGTGGCCTATGTACCTAAGTTTAAGGAAATGTTGGTAGTGCTGTAGATGGGTTTTAAGTATTTTTTACAAGATCAACAAAACTGTTCATGAGACATGGCCTTAGAGCGGGTAGTGGTTTAGGTGGAATCGTGCAGTGTAGCATGTAGCGGGTAATAGATTGCGGGTAGTGGGTAGCAGGCAAAGGGTACCGGGTAACGTTGTAGCTGGTAACGGGATAGTGGGTAATAGGGTAGGGGGTAGCGGGAAGAAATTTGGGACAGCTGGTAGCGGGGAAAGAATACCGCAGTAAGGGGTAGTGGGATAATGCGGTAGCGAGTAGTGGTTGTTTAGCGGGGTACATAAGTATAGGTCTTTTTGAGACAGTACGAAGTTTGGCGGGTCAGCTAGTTTCTTATAAAAATCTTCCGTTTCATTTGCGGATGAGAGTTCAGCAATCAACTTCCATTTTTGAAATCCGCGTTTACACAAATAGCGAACGTTAAATCAAAACATCAAAACAAAAGCAATATGTTTGTTGTTCCGCAGAATCGGGCTGTGAAACTAGAAAACTCACTTCCCACATAATTATTTTTATGTAATGACACAATGTAGATTATAAGGAACCAAATGAAATAAATTTGAATTTATTGAAAATTTAACTATGAATTTCTCAACGGTCGGTTAGTATGAGAATCTGGTTTTAGCTGAGCGGATGGTTCGGGTGATGGAATTTTAACGTGTTTCTCACTTGATCCTGCAATGCTCCAACTTCCTTACCACGTTTTCTCAAGATCTTCAAGGTATTCCTTCCTCATTCCCAGACATTTCGGCCCGGTCGGTGGCGAGTCACTATTTCAAGTTTGAGAAAAAGCCAAATTGGAGAATAAGTAGGATGTATGGAAGTAGCTCGAGGTTCGATTCGACCTGATTTCCATAGCGATTACTCTTTTTCTTCACCAAGTGGGCGTTTTTTTCTTCAAAGTCACGTGTGAATCGGCCAAATCATTTGGCTGTTTTGCTCTTCTCCAAATATTCGATTTGAATTACTGCTTGAAAATCGTAGATAACGTTGGTCATCAACTTTTCGGTCTTCGTCTTCTTCGAACCATGTTTGCCACACCAAAGCTTCATCTGTTCCTTGGCCGCTGCTGTGTTCTAGTGAACCGATGTTAAGTTCAAATTTCATTCAGAGAACGAGCTTATGAAATGCCTACTGTGTCAGCTATCTCGCACACCAGCAATCGGTGACATTACTCTTTTTCCATTTTGCTACTTGCTGTGTTAACGTTATTATTTTGCGTGACTCTTATCAGACTGTTTTGTCATTTTTGTAATAAGTATCGTTTGGCAAGTCATTATGAAAAGACTGACACTCGTAGTTCAAAATATGTAATTGAAAATGTAGGTAGGTACCGTTCACAGAAAAGGTCGGCTTTATTGTTTCAATTTCAATCAATTTGACAAATTAACTTCCATTTCTTGAGTTGAACAAAACAGCTTACCTGAACAAAGACATGCATACCACATCTAAGCAAAACCAAATTGGTCAAGTTGCCCACGATTCATCAACAAACCTACCAACAAAAATATACTGTCTGTTACTGTCTCAATCCCATTTTAACGAAGCACGAAGGTCGAATATGCGAAGTCTAATATTACAAATTGAAGATAATTTCGCAAGTCATTACAAGCAATTTCGGTTAAGCAATGTTCCATCAATCATATTTTTTTCATGCCTTGCAAATTTTCCTTCAAGATAACTCTCGAGTGTCAAAACAAATCCCAATGCTTAAGATATCTCAGACATTTCGCGTGCTTTACAAATGAGGAGCCTTTACAATGACAGTTTTTGTTCAATGACACGACGAATAAGTGTTATGCCCAAGTCCATCGTAAGCCCACCATCGATTTTATGAACTAAGCGATAATAATAGCCCAGGACTTAATTTAAAAATTCCACGATTCTAATCCAATGATTGATTTCCCAAATAACTCAAAGAAAAAGGAAAGAACAATATTCAAAAAATTCAGTTTATTAGGAATTCTCCGTGAGTACAAGTACCTACAATTCTACTTTAAAATCCATTTTCTTCTTGAAATATGCTAAAAACGTCGAACTTCACCAGCTGGCATTAAAAAAGTTAACACCAAGTCAAGTGAGGTAGTAAAAAATCCACAATTTGCTGAACCTTGCGGGCGTCAAAGTGAATGTATGTGTTCCAGACGCCCACAGCTCACACCCACCCTCCGACACAATTTGTTGCTCCTGGTGGTCTGAACTTGTAATCTTTCTACAAGACGAAACCAGCTATAAGGCTGGTGATAGGAACTTTGCATTTTTTATTCATTTATCAGTTTTGTGAGTTTTTCTTTTTGTTAGATAGCTTTCTCTCTGTTTTGACTTTGAACATATTCATGAAAAGTGGTTTATGTGTGGTATGACGGTCGTGGTGGTTCGTAGGATTCGAATTCAGATGTTAAGCATTTGTTTAGATGGAAAAGGTTTTATGTGCGATATATGCGTCGTGTCGTTGTTGGTATACGATATCGTTAAGCTTTAAGGGCGACATATAACATTATAAATTGCCTTGGAGCACTTGGAGGCACATTCACAAAGAAAAAATGGTACTTTCCGGAGGAATACCTTTGAATCTGGTCTGGTTTGGTGTTGGTTAGGGTCGACCCGAAGGAGTGTAGGTACTTATATGGGCGTTAAGGTTATGATAATAAATTCGAATATTAAAGCACATTGTGTGATGTTGTGTTGGAGTACATAAATTCTTAAGTTGAAATTAACGTTTGAAATTACATTAGAGAAAAGCAATAAATTTAATAAGAAATTATCATAAAGTTGACAAATTAAAAGTCGATTGCCGAAATAAATTTCAAATTAAGTTAACATGTCAGAGAAAGACATAAATATAAAAGTTTAGGGCTGCAAGCTTCAAATGACAATTGGAATAAGAGGGAAATTACATTTTCGCCTTCCGGTGGAATGACGCTGAGTAAAAAGTTTGTTTTAGGGAGTTTGAAGATAATGTATGTCGTATTGAGTTTGACTTGGATGTACAGTACACATGTTTCATATGTCACAAAGAGCGTTTGGAGGGGTTGTGGTTTCTTTTCTCCTTCGATGGTGAACGTCGAGAAATTCAAAAAATTGGTTTAACGAGTTTCAACGGCTGCCATAACGGGTTAATGGTGAAAGCCCATGATCTCGAACTGGAAAACCGGCAATTGAGAGTGCGCGAGGTAGCTGAGACCGTAGGCATTTGAAAAGATCGCATGAGCCATATATTGCATGAAAATTTGAGCATGAGAATGCCGTTGGGGCGTGTGTGATGTGTTCGCACACTTCGGAGAATAAGCGCAGTGGCTTGGCGCTGATGAAGCGTAATCCGAAGGAGTTTCTTCCGGTCGTTTTTGACAGTTGTCAGTCTGGTATACGCCAGAGATTCGGAGGGTTATCAAAACTGTGATGAACGTCTTGGTTCATTTTGATTTTTTTTTGCAGCCTAATCATTTTTGTGGAAACAAACTCGGGAAGCTAAATTAACGGCGTGACTTTTACAAAAGAAATGAGTACCGCTTCTGAAAAATCTACTAAGAAACTTGGCAATCAATGGATGAATCATGTGCATGTCTGTGGGTTCAGTTTATTTCACTATTTAATAATTTTAAAAAAATTCACACTTTTATGATTCACAATTATATGGAATTGGACAATTTATGGATAAACCGATCAAGATAAACGCAACCGACCAGCCAGCGCAATGGTTTGAACCAGAATGAATAATTAATTGGACGAGACGCGATCAAAAATTATATTCGCCCCGTTCAATGGAAAGGTTTGTACTTCGTTGTACAGTTTGTTTTTGCTTTCTGTTGCGTGTGTCTGTGTGTGTCTGTTTTTAACCCAGCAAACATTTTCATTCAGAAATGAATCACAATAAAATCAAAAAAGTGAACAAATCGACCGAAAAAGAATACAGAAAAGAATCATTTTGAGTTCTTTTACCTGGGCTCTTAGACACCGATTTGAATCATTAAAGGGAATCATTTAGGATTTTAAAAGTCTTCATTTAAATGAACGTATATAATGTTCTATATATTCATTTAAATGATTACTTCATGAACCTTTTCTGAATCATAAAAATGATTTCAATATGATTAATTAAAATGAAGGTATATACTCAGAATTCTCTCACTTAAATGAATTATATTGGAATCATTTTTATGATTCAAAAAAGGTTCAAGAAGTAATCATTTAAATTTTTTTTTTTTTTTTATTTTTTGGTCTTAACACCTTTACGTCATATACTTGCAACCATAAAATACAAAAATCAATTTATAAAACTTTTATATTTTATTGTGCTTATTTTAAAACCCGTACAATTGTTTCGGCACCGTCATCACCATCATCAAAAACTTTTGCCAAATAATAATTCCAGATTTCAGGTTCAAAACGATAAACTAAACTTTTGTCGCGACAATGACCCGTTATCCTTACTCCTTTGTAAGGAAAATAAATAAGGGCGAACAAAACAATCCTCATAAGGATACACAAAGATTCAAGAAAATTCAAGCGAAAACTGATAGTGCACAAACGTTTGCCTATGTAAGAAGAATAAATAAAGGACAAAAAAAAACTTTTGCATAGAAAGATCCACCAACAAGATCTTGTATACACTCAACTCATATTTGTGAAGAAAAAAGAATGAAAAATGAATATTGTTTTTTTCGTTTTGTTTCATTTTTTCGAATCTTTGTGTATCCTTATGAGGATTTTTTTGTTTGCCCTTATCTTATCAAATCTCTCACCATGTCCCCCGTAAAAATGTGAAGGATCTTTCTGTACATTTATAATTCATTCACAAAACTGAACGTTTTATGAAAATTGTTCTTCATTTTTTGTGAACAAATCTGAACATTCACAAAAATGTTTGCTGGGAAAGCATCTATCCCACGTTGGCTGTAGGTTGTCGTGTGCTGCTCTTCCCCCATAAATTTGTTGTATAAATCTGGTTTGGTTGCTGATAATATCTACATTAAGACCTTTGTGGTGGTATTTATTTATTTATTTATTTATTTATAGCCCGGGTCTGGCCATCAACAGACGAGTCCGGATAATCAACGGACGTGTTCCAAGAGTAGTACTGTCCGTAGCTTAGTGGTTAGGTACGTTGGCTACTAAGCAGGACATCGTGAGTTCGAGCCCTACTCGTGTCCATAGTATTTATTTTATCTTTCACGGACTGACAAAACTTCCAAGAGTTTCATCTGTCATGAAAAAGTACTTCTCAACTTTGCCGTTCGGAATCGGCGTTTCGTTGTAGATCCCCTCAATTCTTCACACGCACCTAGAGAATTGTTGATGAGAGTAAACCACTTAGGTCTTGGCTCTTCAAGAGCTGTCGCGGCATTGTATTTATTTTTATTCGGGCAAACATTCGGACAGCAACAGGATTAGTGTTTTTACTAAGATCCTTTACCTCTGGTGACTGGTGAGGGAACTCTATGTTAGCTAAATACATTTTTGACTTTTGACTAGAAGCAAACGCCTAGTGCCAATCGGCTTGAATGGTGAGCAACAAATAACTGTGCTGTGGCTTTCCCTATAAGCAGGCGATTGGCAGCTCACTCAAAGTTTTTTTTAGTAGATGAGGGAATAGTAAAGATTTTCAATGGTACCGGTGATGAGAAAAGAACTTAAAAGCTAAATCTGAGCTGATCTTGTTATTGAATGCCAGAATTTTTCTTACATAGCTGATGCAATAACTGCTAAAAGCACTTGGGACAATCTGGCGATACTTTCGAAGACAGAGACTTATTGTGGAAGAACTGGTGAAGCAATTGGTTCGGCTTAAGTTGTCAAAATGTGACATGTGATTATATCAATAGAATGGTTATGGCATCAATCAAGGTTAAAAAGCTGGACTGAAAATTGACGATGAGATCGTTTCATCTTTGATGTTGGCTGGACTGCCTGATGATTACATATGTACATATGAACGCTTGTAATGGCTGTGGAGAAACTCCTTTCAATCAAAATTGACATCTCACGACGTCAAAATTATTTTATTACGACAAGTGAAATGACAAGTAAATGAAGACTCTCAAAAGGCAATTTTGTCCAAACCTTTCAAGACGAAGCCAAAAGAAGACAAGATTCTGTTGCCAATAGCTGTAAGGAAGCTGGACGTTTTGCGAAAAATTGTTCGAAGACGATATTTCGCTAGGACAAGAAGTCGGAATGCCTATTCACAACATTCTTGGCAGATGAAAAAAGCTCTGAAGAGTCTTGGTTAGTTGATTTTGATGCATCTGCGCACATGACCAAGAACAGAAGCATTCTTGTAAATCAAAATGAGCCGTCAAACATAGAAATAATTGTTGCTAACAATTCGAAGATGACCATCAAAAGTGTTGGGGACGTGAAGATTTCGCTGTTGAAGGACAAGGAGAAAGTAAATGCATAAATCAAGAACGTCCAGTATGTGTCAGATTTATGTGCAAATTTTTTTTCGGTAAGCCAGTTATTGAAGAATGGTAATAAAGTCCATTTCGAGACAATGAGTTTGCAAGACTTATTAACAAATCTAACAAATTCATCGGTACTGCTGGTATGGTTAACAATTTGTACAAACTTAATTGTGAGCTGTTCTCTAAACACCATGATACTGCTTTGAAGGTTGAAGTAGGTGAAGATGTGTGGCAATCGTCGCATGGGATATATTAGGGGAAAAAAAATCTCCGAAAGGTAAAGTCCAGCTGCAACGGGAATTCACTTTACTTCACAATTTTCGTTGAACTGCAAAATGTGTGTAAGGAAAACACTTTAGAGCCTCGTTTGAACATGCAGGTACTCGAGCTGAGAGCATTTTAGTATTTTAGATCTTGTCACAACAGATGTACTTGGACCGATAGCTGGACAGCTTGGCGTTTGTTGATGACTACAGTCGAAAAGTGTTGGTAGTTCCAATGATGCAGAAGTCAAGAAATTCAAATGCTTTGTTGAGAACTCAAACTTCAAGAAAGATAACGGTTTTGCGATCCGGTAAGGGAATATTGCCATAAACGTTTTCAAGAGTTTATACTGCTGTCTGGAATAGAACACCAGAAGACAGCACCTTATAATCCCGAACAAAATGGTGTGAGAAAGCGATAATAAAAGAAAGCTAATAAAACTGACTATGTATTTAAGTTTCTGGTATTCTTCAATTCCAATCCTGAAAAGACCGGCGAGATTACCCCCGCCTCAGAACAAAAGTACCTCACAACCTTTACCTTCATATGATCAGTATCAAAGAAAACAGTCTTCTCTGTTAAAATTAAAACGAATTAACAACTCCAGACTCGATTGTCATTGAATCAGATGAAAGGTTAAAATCCTTTAAAAGTCTTATTTTTCATTCAAAAATTAAAAGGAAACATCAAAAACCCCAAAATGTGAAGATGTTTTCTCTAAAGATTTAACAAGAAAGCCTACTTTAAGGTTTATCAAGAAGCTAAAATGTTCTTAAAATTTCTAAAGAAACCCACAAGTTCCCATTTATTTATTCAGTTCATGATATCCTCTTAATTTAATTATAATTATTGTAGGGCGACCCACAGTCTAAGAATATAGAGCGACAGGGGAACGCATCCCCCTCTTCAGAAATATTTTTAGCAGTACTCCGTCAATGATGCGATGTATTAACATGCACAACACACTGATACTATTAAACTTTCAAAGGAGGTTCAATTGGAAGCGAAGGACTCTTTTGCTCTCTCTCAGGTCGTTACATAAATTAACATTTTTTTGTGATTCTAAGCAAGCTGCAAACCAAACTTATACCACCAAGCC
>CAKKXW010000003.1:81821979-81846329 GCA_920937365.1 Sphaerophoria rueppellii
CAAGTCAAGTGAGGTAGTAAAAAATCCACAATTTGCTGAACCTTGCGGGCGTCAAAGTGAATGTATGTGTTCCAGACGCCCACAGCTCACACCCACCCTCCGACACAATTTGTTGCTCCTGGTGGTCTGAACTTGTAATCTTTTTACAAGACGAAACCAGCATAAGGCTGGTGATAGGAACTTTGCATTTTTTATTCATTTATCAGTTTGTGAGTTTTTCTTTTTGTTAGATAGCTTTCTCTCTGTTTTGACTTTGAACATATTCATGAAAAGTGGTTTATGTGGTATGACGGTCGTGGTGGTTCGTAGGATTCGAATTCAGATGTTAAGCATTTGTTTAGATGGAAAAGGTTTTTATGTGCGATATATGCGTCGTGTCGTTGTTGGTATACGATATCGTTAAGCTTTAAGGCGACATATAACATTATAAATTGCCTTGGAGCACTTGAAGGCACATTCACAAAGAAAAATGGTACTTTCAGGAGGAATACCTTTGAATCTGGTCTGGTTTGGTGTTGGTTAGGGTCGACCAGAAGGAGTGTACATAGGTACTTATATGGGCGTTAAGGTTATGATAATAAATTCGAATATTAAAGCGCATTGTGTGTGTTGTGTTGGAGTACATAAATTCTTAAGTTGAAATTAACGTTTGAAATTACATTAGAGAAAAGCAATAAATTTAATAAGAAATTATCATAAAGTTGACAAATTAAAAGTCGATTGCCGAAATAAATTTCAAATTAAGTTAACATGTCAGAGAAAGACATAAATAAAAAAGTTAGGGCTGCAAGCTTCAAATGACAATTGGAATAAGAGGGAAATTACATTTTCGCTTTCCGGTGGAATGACGCTGAGTAAAAAGTTTGTTTCAGGGAGTTTGAAGATAATGTATCTCGTATTGAGTTTGACTTGAAAGACGTACACATGTTTCATATGTGACAAAGAGCGTTTGGAGGGGGTGTGGTGTCTTTTCTCATTCGATCTTGAACGTCGAGAAATTCAATAAATTGGTTTATCGAGTTTCAACGGCACATCCAGATGCCCACGACTACCATAACGAGTTAATTATGAAAACCCATGATCTCGAACTGGTAGACCGCCAATTGAGGGCGCACAAAAAAGCTGAGACAATAGGCATTTGAAAAGATCGCATGAGCCATATATTGCATGAAAATTTGGGCATGAGAATGCATGCCGTTGAGGAAATGTATGATGCGGAGAATAAGCGCAGTGTTTGGCGTTGATAAAGCGTAATCCAAAGCAGTTTTTACGTCGTTTTGTTGACAGTTGACAGTCTGGTACACACCAGAGATCGGAGGGCTATTTAAACTGTGGTGAACGTCTTGGTTTATTTTATTAGTTTTGCAGCCTAATCAGTTTTGTGGAAACAAACTCAGGGAGCTAAATTAACGGCGTGACTTTTGCAAAGCCAAAAAGAAATGAGTACCGAAAATCTACTAAGAAACTAAGCAATCAATGGACGAATCATGTGCATGTATGTGGGTTCAGTTTATTTCACTATTTAATAATTTTAAGTAATTATTATTGTGATTCACAATTTATGGAATTTACAATTTTAAAGATAACCGATCAAGATAAACTAAGCAACAACCAGCCAGCACAATGCAAATGGTTTGAACCAGAATAAATAATAATTGGAGGGAACGCGATCAATACTTAAATTCGCCCCGTTCAATGGCACGGTGTCTTTTGTACTTCGTTCTACAGTTGGTTTTTCCTTTCTGTTGCGTGTGTATGTCTCTATGTTTGTGTGTCTTTTTTTTAGGCGTCTCGCGTGGTCGTTCGTTGTCGTTGGCTGCTCTTCCCCGGTCCCGGAATCCGAATTGTTTGCTGGTAATATCTTCTTGCGGTAGTATTTATTTACATATTTACTTATAATCCGGGTCCGACAATCAATTGATGAATACGGGCAATCTATGGACGTATTTGGCCAAACGACGGACAGCTACAGGATCAAGGATATCAAGATCTTTTACCGCTGGTGACTGGTAAGGGAAGTCTATGTTAGCTTAATATGTTTTCATATCTTTTTACACTTTCGACTTTTGGTCAAGCGCACGCCTAGTGCCAGTCGTCTTGATTTGTGAGCACCAACTAACTGTGCTGTGGCTCTCCCTATTAGCAGGCTATTTAGGTATTGGTAGCTCGCTCAAAGTTTTTTCTAGTTGACGAGGGAATGGTGAAGTTTTTTCAATGGTACCCGTAATGAGAGAGGGACTTTAAAGCTAAATCTGAGCTGATTTTACTATTGGAAACCCAGAACTATTCTTACATAGCTGATGCAACAACTGGTAAAAGCACTTGGGATAATCTGAAGAATGCTTTCGAGGACACAGGCTTATGTCAAAAAGTCGAACTGTTGAAGCAATTGGTTCAGCTTAGGTTGTCAAAATGTGACAATATTGAAGATTATGTCAATAGAATGGTTCTTTGGTAAATAAACCTACCAATGTCTGGACCACCTATTTTTAAGATCACATAGAAATACTAATATGAACGTTAAAGCAGATGTTAGTGACCTTAATATAACTGACCATAGTTTAGTTATTCTGCTTCTTTGACTTATGAGTTTTGGGATCAAGTGTATGCAGCTTTGAACCCGTCTGTTGCCTTCGATCTCTTTCTAGACAAACTTCAATTTCATATTTCGAATATTAGTTTTTTTCAGGAAAGGAAAGACTTAAAGCTAACATGCCGCAAACCCTGGATGAATTCTTCACTGCTAAAAAAAATAAATAAGAAGAAAAAACTTTTCGGTTGTCTTAAAAAACATCCTAATAACACAAGGCTGAAAATTCTCTACAAAAAAATCTGTCTTGAGCTGAAATCCGAAATTCCCCTTTGCAGAGACACTTATTACGGTATAAAATTTGCAGAAAATTTAGGCAACTCTAAGAAAGAATGGGAAATAGTAAATGGTATCTTAAACAGAAATAAAAACGAAGTGAATATCATAATAGAAACGGAGAACAATACTGAAACAGATCCTAAAAAAGTTGCTAACCTGTTTAATGATTTTTTCTCAAACATTAGTGTTAATTTATCAAATTTTCCATCTCTTGAAAATACGTGCTGCTGTAATAACACTAGAATCGAAGATAGTTTTCAACCACGAAGTTTTTACTTTTTAAATTTTAGTTCGGCAGAAATACATTATATCATAATGTCATTAAAAAATTCAAACACTTCTTCCTATGATTTGATTTCCAGTATAACTCTGAAAAATATTTCATTTTACATATCCGATATCTTATGCTTCATTTTTAATCTCAGCGTTCAAAAAGGAATTTTCCCTGATGCCCTCAAAAAAGCCTTAGTTATACCCATTCATAAAAAACGTGCCACCTCAAGCCTAAATAATTACCGCCTCATTTCCCTCCTATCAGTTTTTTTCTAAAATTTTTGAAAAAGGTATGAAGTCAAGAATGCTATCATTTTTGAAAAAAAAAACAAACTTTATCAGTGACTACCAATTCGGTTTTATGACTGGGAGGTCTACGGAGGATGCTGTTTTAAAACTCTGTGGGGAAATTTAAGGCAGCTTGAACAATTCTGAGGTACCTTCATCTCTGTTCATTGACATCACTAAGGCATTTGATACGGTAGATCACGTTTTGTTGCTCGATAAATTATATAGATGCGGCTTCCGGGGTAACATTTATGATTGGCTGGAATCTTATTTAATGAAAAGAAAACAAAGCGTCAAAATTCAAGACAATATCAGCTCAGAGAGGTTTGTAAATATGGGTGTCCCGCAAGGATCCGTCTTGGGGCCGATCTTATTTTTTATCTTTGTCAATTCGCTTTTTGTTCAACCTTTTAAAGGCCGTATCACAGCTTTTGCTGATGATACTGCTCTATGATATTCTTCAAAAAACTATTTTCAAATGTTTACTGATGTAAATTATGATTTAGACTTACTGAAAAAATGGTTTTTTACTCATCGTCTCCAAATAAGTGACAAGACAAAATTTATGATTTTTAACTTAAGAGGAAATATTTGCGAAGATATTAAACTAAGTTATCATTCACCTTTCAGGAATCTTAATATTCTTCCACTAAAGCACTTATATTTCTATAAAGTATTGAAAATATTCTTCAAAAATTCTGGTTATTCCGCTTCTAGATTGTATGGATCTTATAGTTTACGTGCCAACAGCATGAATCTAGTCACGGTACCTAACATTAAGAAAGCACACTTTTCTCACTTTTATTTAGTAACTGCCCCTCACCTATTTAATAACTTGCTACAAAATATAAGATGCGATAGAGTCGAACTTACTTTCTTAAGAAATATTAAGCTTTTACTATTTTCTTTGAACTACAGTGAAATAGACAGATTATTACATGTAATTATTTGAGAATTTAAATAATAACTTCAATTTCATTGCTTGAATTTTGCTCTGCTTTAATTTTATTAATTTTCTTACATAAAATAAATGATCCCCATCAATTGTTTTTAAGATTAATTTTGTAACCTGATGGTGCATCCAAATCTTGTCCTTGGAAAACAGGATATTCCTAACTATTTTATATGTAGCTTTAAGCTATTGCTAATTTAGATATTGCTAGTATATTGGAATATTGTTAGCTTTAAGTCTTCATGTGAAATAAAGATTGAAAAAAAATGAAGTCTTTGAAAAATTCATGAAATTCAAATGCTTTGTTGAGACTCAAAAGATAAAGGTTTTGCGATCTGGTACGGAATAATGCCATAAACGTTTTCAAGAGTTCATAATGCTGTCTGGAATACAGCACCAGAATAAAGCCGACAGGACCCTATACTGCCGAACAAAATGCTGTAAGAAAACGTTTGATTTTACCATAATCGTTGCAATGTATAAAAAGCTAATAAAACTTGACTATATATTAAAGTTTCAGGTTTTCTTTAATTCCAATCCTGAAAAGACCGGCGAGATTACCTCAGAACAAAAGTACCTCACAACCTTTACCTTCATATGATTAGTATCAAAGAAAAGTCTTCTCTATTAAAATTGAAACGAATTAACAACTCCAGACGACTCGATTGTCATTGAAGCAGATGAAAGGTTAAAATCCATTAAAAGTCTTATTTTCCATTCAAAAATTAAGACGAAACATCAAAACCCCAAAATGTGAAGATGTTTTCTTTAAAGGTTGAACAAGAAAGCCTTCTTTAAGGTTTATCAAGAAGCTAAAATGTTCTTAAAATTTCTAAAGAAACCCACAAGTTCCCACTTATTTATTCAGTTCATGATATCCTCTTAATTTAATTATAATTATTGTAGGGCGACTCACAGTCTAAAAATATAGAGCGACAGGGGAACGCATCCCCCTCTTCAGAAATATTTTTAGCAGTACTCCGTCAATGATGCGATGTATTAACATGCACAACACACTGATACTATTAAACTTTCAAGGAGGTTCAATTGGAAGCGAAGGACTCTTTGCTCTCTCTCAGGTCGTTACATAAATTAACATTTATTTTGTGATTCTAAGCAAGCTGCAAACCAAACTTATGCCACCAATGAAAATGATGATGTTATCCGCAAAAGGGTTTTGCTTTTTATTTTGAATGATTTCATGGAAAATGAAAATGAGCATTTCACACACAAAAGGATCCCCAAAAACACCAAAACGAACAAAAAAACAATCTTTATGACATTTTACACTCGAATCGGCCTTCTGAAATGGGAACCATATATTCGTGTGTTATTCTTATGGGATGTAAATCTTTTCTGATGTCCTTTCGGTTATGAAGGATCAAAATCCTTGAGTTAGCAGATGTTGCTGGTTCACATTATGAAGATGAAAATGTCTGCGACATGTGTGTGGATGGGTTCGTGCTCGTACTCTTTATTTTCAATTTAAAAAGAACATTCAGATATTCGTTCAAAATAAAGGCACAACAATTTCCTTTGACTTAAGAGTAACCCACACACACACGTGCAGTTAACCGGAAACTTATTGATTTTCCTGTCAGTGTTCTTGTGCCTTCTGACAAAACTCTTCGAAATAGCTTCATTTGACATTGACAAAACTACTAAAAACTTAAAACACACACAAAAAGACAAAAGTTGATTACTTTAAACTTGGCAATGATGTACAAAACCGAGATTGTTAATATTTTGTTTCTTATTTTCTCTTTTCAGGGACATTGAAACTAGTATGACTTCCATCATTGCTATTCATTCTTAGACAACAAAAAGGACTGCAAAAGAAGGCAAACAACAAAAAAGACAACACAAATAGTTGTCGGTTTGCGTTGTGTTATGACACCGATTACGACAACAACGTTCTTCACAACAACCTCAACATTAATAACTCCCAGTCGAAATGTGATCCTGGTCGAGCCCCCAGATAATCAACAGATCGATTTTAATGGCGTAATCAGCGGCGTCGGCGGCGCTGGCAATCACGGAAGTGTTGCCGATGAAGCCGACAAGCTAGCCAAATTAACAGTTCCTATAATGTTTGAAGCCCATGTACTGGTAGTCTTCAAATGCCTCGCCATGGGTTTCATAATTTTAGCTGCAATATTTGGCAATATGCTGGTAATAGTGTCTGTAATGCGACATCGAAAGCTGAGGTAAGTTTTTTTTGTTTTTCTCAATTTATTTTTGAGTGAAAACATCGTTTTATGTTTAAGAATAACACAAGGTCGTAAAATGTGTTTTTAAGGGGGAAGTTTGCTGGGTAATTTAAAAGTAAATTTACTCGGTGTTTTCGGTATGGTTGCCAACATCTTCAAAAGTAAAAATCCACAGACTTGAGTTTGTAATATCTCGCTGAATGTATAACAGTTGTTTAACAGATGTACATGCTGTCGCAAAAACCTTGCAACGGATAAAAGTTTGTGCAACACCAAATTATTAATTTCCATGCCTTGCACCCTGTATAGTCGTTGGTAGGACATCAAAGCGGTAACCTTTTTAAGTGTAAATAAAGTTCATGGAACATAAAAGTTGAGTGTATTTTGTTGGCCCATAAAATGTACACAAAAAAAATATAAAAAGTACATTAAATCCGATCACAGTAAAGTACTACATTAACATGGAGGGAGTATGTCAACTTGATTTTATAGACACCTGTCATACATGTTGGTTCTGTGTATATGCTTACTTGGTTAACTGAAAAGTTCAATGAAATAACATCGTAATTGATTGATGCGAAAATAAAATTTATTTTATGAGAAATGTTGAATGTGAGTGTTGTGTACACTTTCAATCATAATTGAGAGGAATTATTTCAGACAGTTGAGGACCCTTGAGTAACAAACGAGAACAAACAGTGAAATGCAAATATTTACTATTTTTTTTCCTTTTTTTGACTTTCAGTGCAATTTTTTACCCGTTGGTTCTAGGGGAAGGTGCATTGTACATTATTTAGAATGAATAAATAGACGTTGTTTACACGGGGCTTTAACGTTTATTTTTTGAGTCTACTTAGTTTGTATCCTTGCTTAAATGGTACATTCTTGGGCTGGGCCAAGAGGTGGGCAGCCCTTAAGACTCTTTATAGTGAGGTCAGGAAGTAGATTGTATCTATACTGACTTCTCGAAACCTTTCGACCAGTTATCCCACATGATTATTACGTTAAAATTAAACGCATATGGCTTTCATTCTTTTTTTTATGAATTGGATATCCACATATTTTGAAGGCATGTCCTATCAAGTGAAATGTAGATATCCATGTTTATTGTTATAGATCTGGTGTTCCTCAAGGCAGTCCCCTAGGACCCCTGCTTTTTATATTGGCTATTAATGGTGCCCCGCTATGTGTTCAAAACAGCGAAATCCTCATCTATACAGATGCAAAGAGGATGTTTAAAAATATATCTTCAATGAATGATTTAATTTTTTTGCAGAACGACATAAACAGTTTTTCACTGTGGCGTGGCGTGTGAGAAAAAAATATTTTATAATTGAGTCCCATACATTGTGAAACAATGACTTTTTCTAAGAAACTAATACCGACTTCTTTTGACAATACAATCTCACAGCAGATTTTGCCTGGTGTCATCACTGTAAACCATCTTGTTGTTTTCTTTACATCTAGTTGAGACAGTTCTGAATTCATTTACGGCATCGTCAATAATGCAAATTCATGGACCTAGCCAGCAGGGTCAAGGTCCAGAGACTCAGATGGCTCGGTCATTTAGAGCGGATGGACACCAATGCTCCGGTCCGGAAAGCCTTCGACACTATTCCCGAGGGACGTAGGAGGAGAGGAAGACCGCGACTCAGGTGGCTCACTCAAGTGGAAGAGGACCTCATTCAACTTCGAGTGCAAAACTGGAGACAATTTTTTTTTATTTCTTCGTAATTTTTGTTAGTAAATTAAATATACCTAATTTTATAAATAGGTATTAATCCAATGGAAAAAATAAATTTTCGTTTTTGTTGATCCAGGCCCAAGTCCACAACGGACTGTAGCGCCACCTTAAGGAATTAAGTAATGTTGGGATTAATAAAACGTTGCTCAAAGAAATTCTGTGATCCGGTTATCACTCGTTCTCTTAAAATTGTTTTTTTTTTGAAAACGCTTCCAACTTTCGTAGTTGGGACATGATTTAAAACCTAGACATTGAACAAACTAAGGAGTTCATGAGCCGTTGACAGTTGACACCAATAAGCGACTTTCAAACTGCAACTCAAACCGATTTGATTTTAAATTTAGTTAAAATCGTTTAAAATCTTTACTGAAAGACAGTGTTCCACGCAATCAAATATTTAATGTTGTGTTTTTGTATTTTTAAATTTTCCATCACATTTTTATTTTGTTGTCTCGCTTGTGTTAGTGTTTATTTGTCTCAGTGTTTGCCTAATAACAACTAATAATGCCAGTGGTATAACACAGATTCTTTGTTGGCAAACCATTTGTCGCTAGACGTAGTTTGCTATAAGCTCTCTTCAACCAACTCTGGATATTTAAAAAAACAAAAAATTGGTGCTGTCACTGCCAAACAGAAGAAAACCTGTAGCATCGATAAGTGTTGAACAAACGTCAGTATTGTGATGCTTGTTTTCCAGGGCTGAGGTGTTCGCAGTCTATCCAGGGTATTCTTGACTAAGCACCTAGTGTATGGCGGAGCGGGAGAAAAATCTTATAGGCTTCGTTAGAGTAATTCTTTATTGGATTTATTCTTTTTCCAATTTTAGGGACGCAAACCGTCTTACCTATCGTCAGGAGGTAAAATCATGGACCTGGAAATTTAGAAAGGAAACATGTTTCCGAGTACATATTCCCCAGTAAGTGAACGTTCTGACCTACACCTTCTTGTGGTACCTCTGAGAGGTTCTTGTAAATTTATTGGCAAGAACCTGCGGACGTAGGCAGCTTAAATCTAAACGGATGGAAGCAGGACGTATGATGAAGATTAATGCGATCCTTAAAAGGTATATATTAAATGAGGAAATACGACCAACGAGTACCGAATGTGGATAAACGTTAATGAAATAAGACGCCCTGTTGGGTGTTTCTCTTGATTGGCTGGTTCATCCCTTCGATCAATGTCGATATACTTGACAGAGGGTGAGCGGTGTCCCTCATCCGCCAGTTGGATAAAAGCTGCAAAACAACAAAAGATCACAAAAAAACAATGTTGTATAACGAATGGTTATACAAAACTAAAATGTGACACCAACCCCTCACCCAGGGGCAATTGGGTACCGCGGGTAGTGAGGATTTGCCACCTCACTAGTGGGATGGACCTGCGCGGGGGTTGTGGTTGTCTGAGTTTGGCCTCAGCTGCTATTCGCAAATCACGGTTTATGGCTCGTCTTTCGGTGACTGAAAGTTGATTGCAGTTTCCGTGACCGGACAACGGCTCTTCTTTTGGTTACTGAAGGTTGAGTGCGATTCCGTGTGTTGCAAGAATAGTAGTCTAGAATCAAACCAAGATGAATAAGAGCTGGCACTAATGCAATTGGTACTAGTTTGAATATAGATGCAGGGTACCCGCTTCTTTCCTTAGAAAGTTTAGGTGTGTTTTGCATGCTGGTGGATCATCAGGGTGAATATCAACACTCATAAATAGATACCAGTGTGAATGGTCAAACGTCAGATAAGGCTTAATTGCTAGGTGCCGACGTACAACTTTTTCACAGTTTCTTACCTATCGTCAGTCATATTCCACCATGTATCGGTGCATGATAAATTATCTTAGGTGCACAACCCCAGAAAGCTTCTAATAAAGCTAGGTCCAAGTACAGCACTTGTTTTTAAAATAGTTGATTTTTTGCTGGGACTGAGCTTGAGGTTTGTCTTAATCGCTGTTTTGAGTACTTCGGCTTTGTCCTCCTGGGCGACCAACAGTGACAAAAATTTGTACCTGTTCGTCTCGTAAAAATGTTTCCTTCATGACACTGTCAAAAAAAGCTAGAAACATTGCATCTGACTTGTGTATTCAGCTTGGGACTCTTTACGTCGCTGTACTCCCCAAGAAATTGGGTGTTATTGACATGATGATCGCTGTAAACCATTAACTTAATATTTCCCACACAGTTTAGTACCTAACTAATAGGTTCCCTTAGGTTCCTCTAAGCCCTTCTGCTACCTAAGTTTGTCAATATGTCAAGCTTGAGTCAATTTTGGAGATTGCGTTGGATGTGGCAGCATTTAGTAGCCCGATTCGAGCAATTTGACATCAAAAAGATGCAAGATGGGAGTCGGTGCATTATCGTGGTGAAAGAGCCCTTTTCATTTGTCAACTGTGACGTGTAAACGCTGTGCTTGCCATTCTCCAAGTACCTATGCGATGTAGATCTCACCTAAGGAAATAGTGGCTATTCCTGCCGATGAGACAGTCGTCGCCTTCTTTGGAGCACGTGTGGTGGCTGAACTGCACTGTCTTGATTCTTCCTTGATTTCTGGATTCATAAATCGACTGTTACGAAACGACAGAGAAAGCTTTAGCAAACGCAGCACACATCGTACAGATAGCTTTCTCAAGTCATCCAGATCATGACAAACGTGTCTCATCAAAAAGCAATGTGCGACTACGTTGAAAGTCGTTGAACAAATTTTTAAAGGTCGCCATCGAAGGAGAACAATCAGCATGCACTGTTTTTAAACCATCTTCGATTTCCAAAAGCAAGATTTGAACCACCGACTGATATTTCCCTTTTCATGGTTTTCTCAAAATCCGCAGACACCCCTGTATTATCATCTGAAACTTCGATCGAAGCTGTTTTCGCCCCTACGGAAATATTGTATACGATGCGATACTGGCGCCGCCACCGCGCCATCAGACTTTCAGGTGCTTGCCGTATTTGCTATCAACGCATAAATCTGTAAATATGTGCCGGTAATTTTGTTAAGCAAAACGCTTTATTTGCACAAGATATTGATAACATCTAACTTTTATTTTACATGTCAATAAATTAAGCAAAAACACAATGTCAGGCTATCCATATTTCCACGAAACAAGTACATTTTCAAAGTATCCCATCATACTGAATTGTATTAGAATCGTCAAATATCCAACAATTGTCGAAAAAACTCGTAGTATTAGACAGCGTTTCAATTCAAACAATCCACAAACATCGATTTTCAACTGTTCCATACGCAATTTCGCCAAAAACTGTAAAACCTTCAAATACAAAATCAAGCATTAAGAAAACACCAACAAAATTTGTTTCACTTAACTTACACACCTATCCCACTGTTCATCATATCCTGAGCACAAATTTTCCCAGTCAATATTCACTCCAATATTGGAACTCTTTACCAATAGATCCGCACAATATATCAAGCTGACGATATTGGACAAATGAATGAAGACCAAACCAAACAAAAGCCACATAATCCGGCTGTATATAATGTAGTTGACAAAAGCCACATAAATTTCACCTATCAGACTAAACATGGTAAGAGTAAAGTTAAGAAGTAAAAAAATGTGAACCATTGATTGGAATTCCATGGATATTTGGTAGATTGTTGAATAGACTTCAGCAAATTCGTCCAATTCCAAACGAAAGTCTTGAAATAAAAGATTTCTTCGAAACCCATTCATATAGCTGATGTGTTCAGTGCTTCGAATTCGCTCCGCAAATTTCGTCACATGAAGTCCTAATTTCTGGAACATTGCTGCCGAAGTCAGGTACATCAAACAAACAACATCCAAAACGACAAACGTTGCGAAAACAAGCAGGTATCCAAGAACATTTTGAACAATCACGATTTTGTCTTCCCATTGCGAAAAAACGCTTTTGGAATTTGGCCAGTCAAATACAAAAACTGTCAGAGAGACCAGGATTCGTCCGAGAAGTATCAGCGGAAGTTCAGGGCCGTACAATCTCCAATCACTTGTCTTTACAGCAATTCGGATTAAGGTATTTATGGTTTTGTTAGCTAAAGCGATAAGTTCGCACGGTTTCTGTGCACAATACTTGGTAAATGCGAGGATGAAAAACGCCTTCGTGGAATATTGGATGTAAGTAACTGCCTGGATGAAGCTGTCCCGATTTTGAAACACTTCCCTCTGACTGTAGGTTAATGCACACATGTAGCTAATCGAGCACGAACTCCAAAACCATATTGTGAAGAGCCATCCAGTTTTGTGTAATTTAATGTGTCCATCGTCCGTTTCTGTGAAGAACACCATGCCCATGATTTTGGCGTTCAAAAATAAAACTTTGAAGGAAACCAGTGTGCCGACATTTTGTCGAATAACCCTTCCAAACATATTGACAACGAATAACTGAACTTTTATCAGATAGTTTAAGTGCAAAAGTTATAATTGCTTTTAATGTAATTAAATGAAATAATTACTTCGATTGTTTAACGACTAAATAAATTTGACAAAAAAATTTAAGGTTTTATGGTAACAAATGACACATTAGATTAATTAGATTAATTTCAAATATGTTATATGTTGCTTGACGGAAGATTGTTTACATGATAGCACTTGGAGTGTTACCTGTGTTTGGTTTATTTATCTTTTTGGTGTTGAACAATTAATTACTAAACACTCTGGCGTAAAATTATAGTCCGCTAACGAACAGTTTTAAGAGAATTTAGAGAATAGAGAGAATTTGTGAATAAAATATTCACAATATTGGTTTTTTAAAAATGCCTTTATTTTTCAACATGACTCGTAGGTCCGCGTGATTTTGCATTCAAGAAAGAACTGATTGTTAGCCGGTGTTTGTATGTAAGAGAGGATTGGAATAGAATGAGATGGAATGACAGCTCGGCCCTTCCTGATAGTCAACTCGCCCCTAGTTATTGGTCATTGATGGAGTCGTCTTCTTCTGCGGTATCATATTCATCGAGCTCCGGATACAATGCGCACCATGGTTTCCGTACTAAATTTACTTTGCTTCAATCTGGTGCCGTCAATGTCCTCGACAACATAACGATCAAATCGAAGGACTTTGGCAATAGCACAATAGACCTCGGTACTTGCAATCAAGTTTTCTTGACTCGCAGGTGCTTGGTATAGCGCTTTCGATCAATACCAAATCTCCTTCCTCATAAACGTGTGGCGTCTTGTACTTAGAATTAAAACGAAATTTCCACCTTTCTCTAGCTTTCTCGATGTTTTGTATAGCTTCTTCCCTTCTTTCAGTTATTGAGGGTTTGTCGTTAAGCTGATCGTCATCGTGAAGTGCAGCCAACAGCTTGTTGTGGTGGTGAATACTTCGTGGTCGTGTTAACTTTGGTATTGAGGGTCCATTGAAGATCCCGTAGATCGGAGTCTTTCGTGTCGTGTAAGGATGTTCGTAAATAAGCAAGAATACGCTGGTTCACACGTTCCGCGAGACAATTCGCCTTAGGGGTTCTTACTTCAACCTTTATGTTTTTTGGCATTATTTTTACAAAAATTTCCAATAACGATGAGGTAAAAGCTGTTTCTCGCTCAGTCACAACTGTTGTTGGTGTACCAAAAATTAATGTCAACTGGTTCATTGCTTCAACTACGGGTTTAGTGTTGGTTGATTTAGTAGCAACAATAATAACATACCTCGTGAGAGCATCCACGATGACAAGAATGTGTTGGTTTCCCCTGCGGCAAATGGTGTTCTTGGAATTTCCATGCCATCTAGTTGGCATTCTTTCGGTTTCAGGTCACGGCTAAAACAACAATCGATGCAAGATTTGATGAAACCCTTGACAACATTGCGAATCCTCGGAAACCATAGAAATTTTCAGTGATTCGTTTGATAGTACCATCGACGCCAAGATGACCAACGTCGTAATGACTCAGCTTGACAACTCGCCATCGCATTCCACGCGGAATCACCAGTAAAAGCCTCTTACGGGCGTCTTTCTTAAAGAGCCGTTGAGATTTTATTAAGTACTCATCGAGATATTTTGATCGTTGACTCGAAGCTGTTTTCCCATTCAAAATATTGATTATTAGAATTAGTTTTGGTTCTTGTCTCTGCATCGTCCAAATCCAATCTTCTGAAGAGATTTGAATATTCATGACTCATGCTCCTACTTTTTCATGGTCATTTGAGGCTTCCACTGGACCGCTGCTCATTGCATCGACATGTTTCATTGCTTCGCCTGGTCGGTGTTTTATGGCAAAGTCATATTCCATAAGTTTCAGAAACCAGCGGGCTATAAGAGGAATGAGTGGTTTAGTTGACCTTTAACTTGAAATTGCAGAGCAGTCGGTGACTATAGTGAAACGCTTGCCAAGCACGTGCATCCGAAATCGTTCGTAGGCCTCCACTACTGCCATCACATCTAATTCGTAGCTGTGATAATGGTTTTCTTTTTCAGTGATGGATTGGGGGACAGCTGAACATGCTTGATTATCTTGTCGTTTAGTCAATTCAATTTCGCTTGATAACCTCGCGTTATCTTTCTGCAGTTGTGTCGCCATTTGGATTACGGTGGCAAGTTGTCTGGTCAAGAACTCCATTGATCGCTGGAGTGCCCCGACATCGTCTCTCAACTTGCCTACGTCCGATTCATCCTCCTGTTCTGCATTATGTTTTGGTTCGTCATCGGGTGAAATCATATCAGCTGCACGTCTTAACTCCTCGAACTCATAATTACCTAGCCAAGTAATACGCTCGGCTGTGAAAGAATGCTTTTCAGATCCTTCACGGTGAATTTGCTTAAATCCATTGTCATTGGCTATATCCCACTTCTGAAAATTGTCACTCGCAAGACTTTATTTAATTAATCATAAAATATTCACAATATTTGTTTTTTTAAAAATGTCTTTATTTCTCAAAATGACTCGTAGGTCCGCGCGATTTCGCATTCAAGAAAGAACTGACTGTTAGCCGGTGTTTGTATGTAAGAGAGGATTGAAATAAAAAGGGATGGAATGACACTAGTTTATAATGACGTTTGAGTTATGAGTTATGACTGAAATGTCATTTTGAACTAGTATCACACTACATAATTTTGACAAAATGAACACCTCTTGTCATTATGTGCATTCACTAACCTAGTCACTACGTAGTCGTAATTCAACCTTTGCATATACTATAGTACCGCCAGACTTTTGAATTTTTTGTTAGAATCTCGCCACAATTTGGCGCTGGCAGTTATTCGCCTGTATTTTATATTTTAAAGCAAATCTATGATGATGGAAGGAGATATAATAGAGGAATATGAAGAATGGAAAAGAAAAAATTATTGTGGAACGAATTTTGTTCTTTGTAATAAAGAAAAAGCGAAAACTTATCTAGTTACAACAAACTAATAGCCTTTTCACACCAGACGCAAAACGGAGTTTTCAATCTGTCCACACCATTCAATAAGAAGTACAGGAAGGGGTCTTATGAAAAAGAAGTGAAGTTTTTTTTTTCTAATTAGTGTGAGTTTCACAAACACAAACGCATTACAACAGGGCTGGTCTGCAGTTGAATGGTTAATCTCAGGGGCGCCAAGCGAAATTTGATTGAATCAAGACTTCATCGATTGTGCTTCAACTATTTTTCAATCTCAATTCTTTTTTTAGGATGGTGTTTTAACACTAAAGGTGCACATGCACGGTTTTTAATGTTTAATTTTTGGCTATTGGCTTACAATTGTGAATTCTTGGCCATATACATACTTGTGAAACTTTTTTATAGCGAAAACAATTGCCAAGGCTTCACGGTGTAACTGAGAGTAATTCCTTTCAGATTTAATCAACGTAGAACTTGCGAAAAGAACTGGCATCTCTACACCATCCACTGAATGGGACAAGATTGCTCCAAATCCATATGGGCTGGCGTCTCGTCTCAAGCAATTACAATTGGCTAATGTACGTCATACTGAACCAAAAAATTATTTTTTATCAAATACCCTTTACTTTCCTCTAATTCCTCCTGACAGTCAATAGTCCACTCAAAGATTTTCCATACATATTTTGTAACTTTTTTGATAAATTTGGTATGAATTTACCATAAAAGTTTACAAGTCCTGAATACGACTGCAGCTGCTGAAGATTTTCAGGCTTAGGTGCCTCTAAAATAGCCTTCACCGTCTCTGGATTTGGCTTAATTCCTTGAATGCTTATAATATGCATTAAATATCCCACACTTAAAAAAAAAATTGCATTTTTTCTTACCCTCACATTATATTCGTTTATTTTTTCTAAAACAGTAAGCAATTTTTGTTTGCAATCATCTAAACCTTTTCCGCCGACAATGATATCGTTAATGTAGCATTCGACATTTTCGATTCCTGTTAAAATCTTGTCCATTGTGGACCTAAAAATAGCAGGTGCAGAACTGTCTCCGTACGTGAGTGTTTGACACTAAAAAAAACCTTTATCAGTTTGACTTGATGCTAAGCAGCAGTTAAGTCAAGTAAACAAAAATACGAACAACTACCCAAATTTGCAAAAATAACATCCATTCTTGGAAAGCATAATGAAGTTCTTCAACAAATTTGTTAATTGTTACTTTACAGTCAATGCAAATTCGGATGATTCCATTTCCATTTCGGAAGGCTTTATATAATCCCTGCCTCAACCAACCTATCCAACTTCTAATATACCTTATCCCTCAAACCATATGGAACTGTGTAAGGCTTAAAAAAGATCGGTTTACTATCTTCCTTTATATAAATTTCGGCTTCAACATTTTTGATGACAGTATGAGTGCAGATTCTAACATTGCATTGGGTTAAATATTACTCGTCTGCCAACACTAACATTCTTCAACCTGAAGTTGTTTCCTCAGTATTTGACAGCTAAAGCAAAGAAATAACAAAAAAAATAAATCCGGTAAAGGAAAATCGCCCCGTTTAGTTATTTACTAAAACTTACTTACTTACTTAAGGTGGCGCTACAGTCCGTTGTGAACTTGGGCCTCAATCAACAGTCTCTGCCAGCCAGCTCGGTCCTCAGCTAGCTGTCTTTAGTTTTGCACTCCAAGTTGATTGAGCTCCTCTTCCACTTGAGTGCGGCACCTGAGTCGCGGTCTTACTCTCTTCCTACGTCCTTCGGGAATAGTGTCGAAAGCTTTCCGGGCCGGAAGATAGTGTCTCTAGTGTTGTCGGTTCTGCACTATCTTCTCAAGAACGATGTTAAAGAAATCGAATGACAGTGCATCGCCTTGTCTGAATCCTTTTTTGATGTCGAAAGTTTCCGTAAGCTCGTTGCTAACCTTGATGGAGCAGCGTGAGTTCTCCATCGTCATTTCGCACAAGTGAACGAGCTTGGCAGGGATACCAAAACTAGATAAAGCTTCTCTCTGTAGATGCTGTCATACGTGGCCTTAAAATCAATGAAAAGGTGGTGGGTATCGATCATAGGTCTTTTCCAGGATGTGCTGCAACGTTAAAATCGATGGATGACTTTCCTGGCCTGAAGCCACATTGATAAGGACCAATCAGATTGTTGACGAAAGGCTTCAGACGTTCACATATTACGACAGAGACTATCTAGTATAGGCGATGTTAAGTAGACTGATTCCTCTGCAGTTGATATCTCTGTAGTGGCTCAAATTAACACAGCTAACTTCAACAACGAAAATACCAGTCATTTGTACCTACTGCCAACTCCATCTTAAGCAGAAGTCACACACATCGAAGCAACTGGTTTGATAAACTGGATTGATACACACTGCGCTTCATATAACGAAAGAGATTTCCGATTTTTCGACGAACGATGGGAAGTGCAATTGTAAATTGCCCTTAGGGGCGCTTACGACAGCATCGACAGTTTAGAACTGTACCTAGTTATGAGAGATTTTGTCATCCTAAATAAACTGATAGTGTCCGTAGCTTAGTTGTTAGGTGTGTTGGCTGCTAAGCAGAACGTCGTGGGTTCGAGTCCTACCCGTGCCCATAGTTTTTATTTCATCTTTCACGGGCACTGCCTCTTGCGAAGAACTAACAAAACTTCCGAGAGTATCAATCTGTCTTGAAAAAGTGCTTCTCAACTTTGCCGTTCGGAATCAGCGTTAAATTGTAGGTCCCCTCAATCCTTCACACGCATCTAGAGAATTGTTGATGAGAGTAAGCCACTTAGGCCTTGGCTCTTCAAGAGCTGTCGCGCCACTCTATTTATTTTATTTATTAGTTTCAAGTTTTATTGCTATCCAGACATTTTCAATGGACTTCGATAAGGATCTGCCTTTTATTCAGCCTTACAAAGCCGACACGATTATGGTGAACCTTCTTATTGAAGTCTGATCATCCATAGAGTCGTTTCAATGTGCAACGCTATACATGTTCGCCTTCTCTAATTACTTGACTAGCAAGTCGTGTTCATATTGAAGTATCAATTAAAACACTTAAATTTAATCAATCTAATTTCTTACTTGTCACGATAGAGTTAATATCAATTTTCACCAGTTAAGCAATCAAAGTTATTAACTCATTCAATTATTGTAAAAGGATTGCATTGTGTTGTCCCCCGACTCTTTTATTGTTTCTATTAAGTTCAGTCACTCTCGGGCAACATGTTCAAAAGGATTATTCGCCAAAATAAAAGTTGCCTGCTAACGTTTAAAGTTTTCCACTTTTATGCCAAGGTTATGGGCTTAGTGTTTTTTAGCGTAACAGAAGACGGGTTCTCAAGATTTCGCAAAAATTGTTGGCTCCTCACGATATGGTCTTGGAGTATCGGTTCGATTGTCTACTTAATGGCACTATCCTTTGGCCAAAGAGATTTGTTTTTAAATGAGTTCACTTTTATCGACGCTGTAACTAGCATTAAATATGCCTCCAAAGCTTGCTTCATGCTCTTGTTTGTCAAACTATGTGCGAAGAAGCACCAACAACTTATGGACTTAGCCAACAGAACTATGCAAATTTTACTTCGAGTTGCAGCATTGACACAAGAATATAAAATGTATGGCCCGGAACTTCCACTGGTACTTCTCGGGCGAATCCTGTTCAGCCTAATGGTTTTTGTATTTGATTTTCCAAACTCGAAAAAAGTGTTCTCTCAGTCGGAAGATAAGATTCTTATAGTGCAAAACATTCTTGGATACATTCTTATACTTGGGACTTTTTTGGTTTTGAATCTGGTTTGTTTAGTGTACTTGACTTCAGCGGCGGTGTTTCACAAGATCCGAAATCATTTAAAGAAATTAACGGAACGTATTCGAAAATCGGAAAATAAACATACAAATGTATTTCGAAGAAAACAGATATTTCAAGAGTTTTGCTTGGAGTTGGAGGAATGCTCTGAAATCTACTCAGCGATTTTCAAGATAACCACTGAATTTCAAGAATTTTTTCAGGTTTTTGTCTTTCTGAATTTTGGTATTACGGTTTTTAATTTGATGACTGCAGTGTATGTGACTTTCATCAGCTTCATACAATTTGACTATATAAATTGGTTTTTGATGGGTTTGGCGGGCATTAATTGTGTATATCTGGTAAGTTTGATATTTTGCGCGGATTGGATGGTGCAAAGGTCGAAAATAGGACAGGGAATTGGATTGGAAGACTTGTGCTGTGAAATCGATGAACAATGGGATCGATGTGTGAGTAGCTATTTATTGTGGTGTAGATACATTTCGAGTAGATAACGTTTTTCTTTTTTGAAGGTCTTTCAATTTTTGTCGAAACTTCAAATGGAACAGTTGAAAATCGATGTGTACGGATTGTTTGTAGTGGATCGCGATTTATTCCTGCAAGTGTTTTCGACCGGTGTCGGGTATTTGACAATCTTAATTCAATTTAGTATGATGGGATATTTTGAACGAGTACAAATTTCATGGAAAAATGGATATGGATCAAACATAAAGATAACTTCTTCTAGTTAAAGTTGAAAAGTTAGATTTTAGAACATACAACTGAACTAAACACATATACAGCGAAACATTTTGTATTTTATTTGTAACTATTTGTTAAAGAGAGGACTTTAGAAGTAGGTGAACTTTTTGGCCCATTGAAGATGCGGTTGTCAAGATTGTTTCTTCATTTGATTGCTCTTAGCAAGATTGATGGGATCATTGTCTGAAAGTCTTTGACCACGACGAAGCTAAATATGTGTATTCTGTAACGAAACGTAAAGGTTATTCTATATTGTTGGACTAATTCAGTTGCGAACTCATAAAAAACGCGAAAAAGGTGAAGTATGACCACCGCCGACCACCTCGATAAATATCGTTAAGAAGAGAATGCAACAATACGAAAACATTTGATAAACATTTTTGGTCGGTGTATAACATAATTCACATCCAGTAACGAACCGAAAAATCCAGGGATGAGGTGTTTTCTGGTCTGATTTGGTAGAGTGTGCTTCAAGGAAACGCCTTAGAGGCTTGCACTTTCATAGCACAATATTTTTGAGAGATGGCACTAATCGTAGAGCGCTATCTAACGATTAAGAAATAAACCACATAGGAAATAATCAATAAACGAATTCCGCCGAAAAGAAAAATAAAATAAATAGAGTGGCGCGACAGCTCTTGAAGAGCCAAGGCCTAAGTGGCGTACTCTTATCAGCAATTCTCTGGGTGCGTGTGAAGAATTGAGGGGACCTACAATTTTTTGCCGATTCCGAACGGCAAAGTTATGAAGCACTTATCCATCACAATTTGTTACTCTTGGGTGTTTTGTCAGTTCTTCGCAAGAGGCAGTACCCGTAAATAGTGAAATAAAAACTATTGGGCACGATTAGGACTCGAACCCACGACACGTTCTACATAGCAGCCAACGCACCTAACCACTTAGCCACGGACACTACCGAAAAGAAATGAAATATAAATTTCCAATCATGTTTTAAGAATTTTCACTCGATCAGCCGGTGACAATTAACCCTTGGCAAGGTAAAAGGGGATAGTGCACAATGGCAATAAAAGAGTACTAACCCCACAACTAGGCTCAGCAAGGGAGTGGGTCACAATGATTGATGAACAATTATTTTAATTGAACTTTTAATTAATGTCAATTGCGTTAAAAAGTGCTTTAAACTTGACGTTTGGTTAAATTTTGACACTTCAATGAAATGTGTTGAAATTAAACTAGCTGCGGAGCAGGCTAAGATATGACAGTAGTATTTAAATTTAACCAGTATTTTTAAATCAATTCATCCAATTCACACACGGCCTAAAACTAAATCAACTTACTTTTCGATTAAACCCGGAGGGTCTCATATGAAAAAAAGGCGCCAGATACAACTTCGTGGTAGAAGAGGAGTTTGTCTGCCTAGGCTCCGTTATTAACAACACCAGCACCAAGATCAGACGAAGAATTTCTCGTGCTAATCGCTGTTTCTTTGGGCTAAGAAAGCAATTGAGTAGAAAAGCCCTCTGTCGAGCAGTTAATGTTAAATTGTACAACACCCTCATCATCCCAGTCCAGCTGTTGCTGAGTTATTCTCTCTTATAAGATTGCAGGTCACCCAGCGAAATTTATAGCCTGCTGGAACTTCCATGTTTCGGCCATTTCTCGGGTGAATACACAATTACTCTCAGCTAGTATCTCGTTCTCGTGGAAGCTTTCAAAAGTTAAACCTCTTGAATATTTAAAATACTTGAGCTGCATTATATCCATAATTTGACTCAATAGTTAAATAAAAATGGCGAGTTTAAAGAAAAATCATCAAAAAACATCTAAAAAAAAAAAAAAAAAATAGCCGAAAACCTAAGAAATACATTTCCTCATACTGAAGATGAATTATTAGTAATCGTCCTTTGACATTCCATCTTTCCCATACGTTCAGAATATATGACTTGAAAAATTAAATACATAAATTTATAATTTTTAGATAAGTGTCGTTTCATACTAGACTGAGCTCTTTGTAAGACAACAATAATTCTGATTTTGACTTTTCCTTTATTTTTTTACTCTATCCACTCCACCTTACAAGCAATCAGCGTTAAGCTCAGAGAGAGAAAGGGACAACATTTAGACCTTCTTTCTATCTCGACCCGATGTGCAATTCCACTTGTACGAAGAGCTACCTCTCCCGTGCTCTATTAAATTATCTCAATGGTTTTCCTAAACGACAATGACAGAGAAAACTATTGTTAGAAAGACAATGGCCGTCCCGCTCTCCCTCATTCTCGTGCTGAGGGGTTGAACAGTTGTCAAGTAATTAATTACCATAAAAAAGTGAAAGTGGATGACCGTATATTCGACTCTGAAAAATACACAAACAGGAGCAAGAACTCAAACCGTTCGTTTCACATACTTGACTGTGAACTGGAATCTTATTTTGAAGAGGTTCATCAGTCCATCCTTCTATCCGCTCCGTCTGAGTGTATCTTTAAAAGACAAGGTAAGAGCCGACGCTTATTCAGTGGAGTATAATAGTGCCGCTAGTAGGGGTGTACACCTCAACAACGAGCAATGGATACACACATATATACTCTATCTTATGTATGTAATTCTCCTGTGCGTTTGTTTGTGACCCTTCTCCTCCCAAAGTACTGGACAGATTTTTCTGAAATTTTGGTGGGTGTGATAAGGTCCATCCGAGACAGGTTTTGTTTCATAATTGGACCCGGTAGGCAGCGCTGTTCTCAAGTTTTAGACAAATTTCATGTCTGGTGTCCGAAATGGCTCATATTTTAATAACGGGATAGCGTGTAGAGGGTAGTTGGGTAGCGGGTAGTAAGAAGCGATTACCGGTTAAGCGAGAAGCGTATGTAAGTATTGGGTAGTGAGTAGCGGGTTAGCGGGTAGTAGGGTAGTGGGTAGTGGGTTAGCGGGTAACATGGTAATTGGTATGACGGGATAGTGGGTAGACGGTAGTGGAGAAGCGGGGAGAGGGTAACGGGTGGTATTGAAGCGGGCTTAAAAAAAATAGGTCTTTTTTATATTGTTTGAGGCAGTACAAAGTCTGTTGGGTCAGCTAGTACTAATATATAAAGCTGAAGAGTTTGTTCGTTTGAACGCGGTAATCTCAAGAAGTACTGGTTCGAATGGTATAATTCTTTTTGTGTTGGATAAGACCGAAAAAATGTGTTATTGTTAAAGAGTTTATTTCAATTTACATCTTAGAAGATATGTAACACAATTTCAAAATACCTCGACAACAAAATTCTCACGAACGCATGATGCACAAGACATAATGCTACTCTGGCCGGTGGACGAGGAAGAGGCGATCGAAGTCGCAGGCAACTGCTAGTTAATGTATACACAGAAGCAGAGTTGTTGCTTGAATTTCAAGCGTTTACCTCTCTCGATTCACACCGTCTATTGGTGCCAAAATTATTAAGTACAGGTAGAAATCGAGTGACAAGGGGGTTTTTTCTTCTACTGTGTCTCGGTTGCAGGAGTGGATTTAGGATATACCAGCACATTTCATGATTTCCTTAACAGGGGTTAAGGACCTAGTTGTGCTTTAATCAGATGGGGACTCTATCCCCCTTACCTACATTATTATGAAATACTAATCTATCCGGCTTCGATATAACCAGGAACTTCACACCTCCCATACAAAGACCAATAAACTACAGAATTCGTCCAGGACAGCTCTGTCATGCAGACAAGAGCCTGTTTCCTGTGGAAACTGCGGCGTCTCATAAGCCTTTGACAGGGTTTGGGAGTCTATTAAAGACGTATATTGATATATTACGCTAGAATCTCTATTTTATAAACCAAACTCGGGAACTATCTGGGATTTTGTTGTTATTTTGTACCGAAAGAATTGATTTTGTACCTCCTTTAGTTTACGAGAAACGGCTGAGGACCTGACGTAATATTACGCTACAATCTCCCCTTATACAGGGTGATTCACGAGCGTTGTGCCAAAAAGCTAGAGCGTGTAGGTTGAGTTGAGACAAGAAAAAAATCGTATGGGAGGGGGGGTCTATTCCCCCCCGTTTAGCCGGGAGGGGCAATTTTCTGAAAAATTGACTTATTTTATAAAAAAAATATTAAAAATCAACGGCTTCAGATACAAAACCGTGTTGTACCTTTTTGAAAAGCCAGAAATATCTTCTTTTATTTGGTTTTCAAATTAAATTGTTTTAACGAATAG
>CAKKXW010000003.1:81853064-81864335 GCA_920937365.1 Sphaerophoria rueppellii
TTACATTGACAGTAGCGCATTTATATTTAAAAGTAAAGATAAGGTTAAGGTTGACTCATGACATGGATGAGAGAAGGTAATCAAATGTCACATCTAGACATGGGAACATTCATTTCATAAATTTCCTTTCCAACTACTTCTACTCTACCAGTTATAAGATTTTACGGAATGCAAAAGAGAGTGAATGAGACAAAGCTTCCCGCCCCCAAAAAACTCAAAAATGAAATGAAAATGAAAACTGCAAATTGGAGTGCATTTTAGTTGGTTTCCTTTTCCTGTGCGGTTTGTTGGTCGCCTGGTCGCCGTTATGAAGAACGTGTAATGTCAGCATCATTTCACTCTCTCGCTCTTGCTTTTAATGGAAGAGAGTAGGTACAGTACTCAGTTGGAATTGGAATAGAAATGAAAATTTATATTTACGCGATGACAGTTACATTTGTTGCATAATCTGTCATCCGGGAATGAGGCTACCACTACCTTGCTGGCTGTTTTGTTATTTGTGACAAACTGAGGACAAGGACAACAATAATTGTTTGGTCATGTTGTTGGTGTCTAAGTTAGTGACTGCAAACGTGTCAGTTGGAGTAGTTATAACTGATGTTGTGTAGAATTGTAAGTTTTGCAAATTGCTGTGATTGTGTGTGCAGTTGAAGATAATGTTTGCAATTTATCCGTTTCATTGTTAGCTTGTTAAGAGATTAAAAAGGCAGAACAAAAAACCAATAAAGGAATTGGATATCCTACAAAACATGGACAGTACTTTGCCTTTCTACAAAGTTGAAGGAAATATCAGTTGGCAGGCCAAAAGTTGGCTATCTTCCATCGTTGTTTTGTTGCTTCTGAAGCGACATGAACTTTTATGATAAACTTCTTGCTTTCAAGAAATTACTTTTTAAAATAGAATTGAGAAGTCAACATGGAAAATTTAATCCACTAATTTGGGGAAACAACAAACAAACAGCTTACCTATCTTATTGTAGTTGCAGTATCATCTTAACTCTCCACCCTTGTTGCTTTTTAATGGAGACACAAAGATGGAGAGATGGGGAATGTCATTCAATTGCCGGACAACGTCTGTATCTGATTGTAAAATGTAGAATTTAGTTCTAAAGTTCCCATATGGTTTACGAGTTCATCTAAACATGAGTACCTACTTAAATTTTTTCTAAGAGTCTTTCATTTTGCCTAACCTAACGTTGAATTTTAAAATATGACTGTAAGGTAGTTAGCACTCGTATAGTAGCGAAACGTGCGTTTAATCCCCAAGAAGTTTGTTTCTCGTTCCACAGAAGGTTTAATGCGACTTCGTTCCTGTGTAGTAATAAAACAGAGAACACATTTGCAAGCAAACTGTAGAGTACCAAAGTATCTAAACTTGTTTTTTTATATTACGTGTTCACACGTTTTATTCCTCTATCTACTTAGGGTATTAAATTTTTGCATAAAATTAAAATTTAAAGCAAATTCGAGTTTGAGGAAACTAATTCTAACTCTGGTGACAAATTAGAAGAAGAGTGTTGAAAATCTTGCATATAAGAAATAAGCAGTGTCTTGGAATCTTAGAATCATAGCTGCAAAAAAATTGAAGATTTCAACTTTGAAGGAAAACTAGCTTACCCGACTTACTTTGCACCGTTCATTTTCTTAAGAAAATAGAATTTAGACAAACTTAAACGTTATTCATTTTAATAAAGCTGAAAATACTACGGTGGTCTTGTGATGTGCTTTTTCGTTTCGAGCCGAGTGTTTGCTCAATAGCCTCATCAAGGTCTCTTTGAAGAAAACATCAATTTTTAGTCTTCCGACCCTTTTGATAAATAAGGTTTATTAAGATTACACCTAATAAAGTTAGCATAAATAGCTAAATGTTTAAGTATAACTCCCGGTGATGTGTTCTGATGTAAGCTATTCCTAGAGGGCGGCCGTTGGTTGCTGTACCGGTATGTTTTCTCAGGGCCTTGGACAAAAAATTGTGGTGATCGGGCGGCTTAGAATCGACGCGACGCTCTTAAAAAAAGTACCAAACGACTATCCGCATCAAGATTAATTTCGCCAGCATAAGCCCCCTATGCGTAAACGCCCCAACTGAGGATAAGGATGAAAACATCATCTTTGATATCAAAATTGTTCTTGGAGATTTTGATATACTAAACTAGTCAAAGAAGACCCTACACGACACCATGTCTGTTATTGGATTCAGGCTGATCGAGACGTTATGTTAACAAGCACGCAACATACACATCTCCATGTCACATGGTGAAATGGAAACCTCCTGATCAGCCAACCATTAAGGAGATCACTTTAATTGCGATTGATGCACGTCACTTTGGTAAAAGATGTCCGCATATGTCAACGTTGGGATAGGTTAAAGTGGCTGTGGATACAGAATCCACACACTTAGGCCAAAAGAAAAGCCCCATTGTGATTCCACGTGAATCTAGAGAATTACTTCTTACTAGTCGAACCATTTTGAGCTTTTTATAAAGCGAAGAAGGTATTTGATATCCTTATTAGCTAGTTCACTGGGATTATCATAAAAGTATTCTCCCAGATGAAGTTTGCGTCTTAGTAAAAAAGCAGGGCATGTGCAGAAAAGGTGAGAGATTGTTTTCTTTTCTTTGCTGTATGGCTGCTGCAGAAGTCATTTGAGGCTACACCAAGTCTAATTGCGTGCCTTCCTATAATACAGTGTCCCCTAAGGACACATATTAGGGAGCCATATGAGCTTTGTGGCTGCGCACGTAGGTAAATTGTACCACCTAGACCTTGTTATCGTGAAGGTTACTTCTTTTAGCAAAAGTTTCCATGTAGCTATCGGTAAACCTATCTTCTCCTTCTCAGATCAGATAGGTATGACGGTTTCATTTTTAGTGAGTTCATCGGGTCTACAATTTCCAGTGATGTCTCTGCGGCCCGGCACCCAGCAGAGGTGAATATTAAATTGCTGCTCCATCTCCATAAGATATGATCTAAAATCGAGAGCCGTTTGAGAGTTGGTTGAAAGACCATCGAGAGATTTAATAGCAGCCTGACATTCAGAGAAGATGCGGATATCAGAAGTTGATATCGCGTTTTCTCTTAGCCAGGAGAGAACCTCTTTGATCGCTAAAAGTTCCGCTTGGAGGAAACTAGAATGATTAGGGAGGTGGAATGAGAGGCTAAAATTAAGCTTTTCTGAGTACACACCACTGCCAACTCCATCATTTGTCTTGGATCCATCTGTATAAAAACGAATGCCTTGTCATCCAGGAGTTTTTTCTCTTCCCATTCATCTCTGGATGGAATGGATAACTGGAAGTTTTTTCCAAATTGGGGTTTTGGAATGGTGTAGTCTACGTACTTTGGTATAGAACTGAAGAAGAACAAAATGATGGAGTTTCCCACATTATTGTTGGTCCATTGAGATAAGGCGTTGAGTCTTATAGCTGTACTCGCTGCCACTTGTTTGCTGAAGATGGCGAGGGGTGTCAGATAGAGGAGAGTGTCTAACGCTGCTGAGTGCGTCCTGTAACGGCGATGGCAACATCATCGGCATACGCAATCACTCTGTTGCCTTCCTTTTCGAGGGATATTAGCAGTTCGTTTACTACTTAGTTCCACAGGAGAGGGGACAGAAGAATGCGGAGTGCTTCGCTGACAGACCTTTTCGTACAAAAATCTCGTATCTTAGAGTTGATGATCCTGCTTTGAAGTATTAGATTAATCAATTCACAGAGTGAGCATTCGATGTTTAGGGTCGTCATAGTACAAGTGATAGCAGCCGCACATGTCAAGGTGCCAAACTTGACGTCATGCATCTACAACCACATAGGATCGCTTTATCCTTTTAAGGTAATTGTCAGAGTGCCCTTAGCCTCGGCCCTCTATGGCAGATATTGGAACACACCCAGGAACATGAAATCAATACCTACCACCTCTTTATCGGTTTCAAGGCTGGCGCACGTGTCTATAGATTCAAACTTAATAGTTTATGCATCCCGGAAAAAAAATATCCGTTTGTGAAAGATGGCGGTGGAAAACATTCGACTTTATTTGTCTTCTTTAACACCATTCTAAAAAAATTGTGCAAAATGTAAACATCAACACCGGAGACACAATTTTTTTTTCAAAATCAGTTAAACACACAGCCTGATGTCATCGGAGCGTTTGTGAGAAGGGAGCCCTCAAGATGGTTCCACAGACTTATGACAGCAAAATAAAGAAAATGCTTTCTCGCAATATTTGATCCCATCTGCATAAATAGAGAACGGAGACGATTATTAAACCAAGAACTAATCGGGCTGTTCGGCGATACAAATCAACCCAAACATGTAAGGTCTGGACTGGGTAGAATCCGTAAGGAATTCGAATCCAAACCGAAGGTTATCGTAGAGGAGAATGACTGTGACACAGGTGGAGAACACACCCCAACAAGCTGGAGACGCTTGTTTAATAAGGCACTGGCTCGAAATGGATTGTAGCGCCGCTTTCAGTAAGAAAGTAAGCAGTCTCGATTTGCTTTAAAACATGTCTGGTCGAGTCAAGGACTTGAGTAGTTGAATAGTTTGCTCGAAAAAAATTGTTGGTGATCATAACACATTTTTCCTTGCTTCAAGCCTTTTATGAATCTAAAAACTATACAATGTTACATTACGGAAGTTCAGCTTCTTTTTCATCGACATTCATTTGTTATTTTGAACGAAAGTTAAGTAGTTTTAAGATGGCTTTAATAGTTTCTCAAGCAATTCAATCTCAAAAATAAACCCCCGAAACCAAAGTATTCACATCACTTTTCCCAGAGCTTTCCTTCACTGTCCCTCGGCCTGAAAAAGTCTTAATTCAACACAACAGGACAAAAACACGCCTCCACTTCTACACTTAAAGTATAATCACAACTTTTCCGTTATATTTCCTTCTTTAATATGACGCCACGTGCGTCGTGTCGCATCACGTCGGTCGAGTCGTCACTTGGCGAGTCGTGTCGTTGTAAGTTGAGGTATGAAGTCTTTTTAAAAATTTGAATCCATTCGAGGCACGTTGCTGAGTTATCTCCCCTGGGGTCGATTAGTTGGTTGAATCTAAATGTCCTCTTTTTCATTTTATTCCTTGTAGTAAGTTTTACAAAAAAAAGAGAAATAAACAAAATTGTGAACAGGAAAGAGGAAACATAAAGTGCGACATAAAAGCATTGATGCTCTGTTCTGTACCTATTATTCGTTTTTTTTCTTCGTTTTTTTTTTGAAACCGGTGCATTGTGTTTTATGGCTTGTAGCTTGTAGTACACTAGAATTACACAAAAGACCTTGTAGAATAGGATAATGTTAGTGATGGCATTGGTGAATGTGGCTGAGTTTTGTGGAGGCGTGTTGTTGGCTAGCTATTATGCTGGGCTATGGAGCGAGTTTTTCTCATTAGCTCTCTTTCTTTCCCACTTTGGTTGGTGTGAGACTATTTCAGAGGACCAAATCGACCAACAGACAGACTACACCGAAACTGTGGCTGGTGTGGTTTGGAAACATTAAAATAATTTATGGAAACCATGATAGAGCTGTTGTTTGGGGATATGGAGCTTTCCAGCGAGGTGTTGCTTCTTGCTTAACAGGTGAGATACCATGAAATTGGGTTTCGAGTGGGAAGTAAATTTTTAGATACGACGGAGGTTTCATTTTCCATACTAGAAGAGGTACACTCGGGCGTATACGTAACACTTTTGTAAAAGGCTCGCATTTATTCATGAGATATGCAAACAAACAGCACAATGGGAGTTGTGTTGGTTTCGTGTGCTTCAATAGTGAATTTGTTTCTATTTATTCTCTTATTCGGTTTCTGATTTGCAAGTACACACATGGCAGCCATATACAATCTTATAATAGATCAAAAAAGTCTGGCAGTGTTATTTTAATGCATATTGTGAACTCCAAAGCGATACCCATCACCTTTTCATCGATTTTAAGGCCGCGTATGACAGCATCTACAGAGACGAACTGTGTAAAGCTATGTCTAGTAAAGGGATCAATGCCAAGCTCGTGCGTTTGTGCTGCTCGATCAAGGTTGGCAACGAGCTTACGGAATCTTTCAACGTCAAAAAAGGGTCCACGCAAGGCGATGCACTGTCGTGCGATTTCTTTAACAATGTTTTTGAGAAGAAAGAGCAAAACTCCACCGTCAACATCAGAGGCACTATCTTCCAAAAAACTATTCTACTTCTCGCGTACGCAGATGATATTGATATAATGGGAAGAACACAGCGTGATGTCAATGGCGCCTTTGTGAGTATTGAGACAGAAGCAGCAAAAATGGGTTAAACGGTAAATGAGGAAAAAACGAAGTATATGCTTCTTCTAAGATCTTAATCTAATGTGACATTACGATGATAGGGAACTCGAACAAATGGGTACCGCGATTCCCTTCGTCTGTCTGTCTGGCTGTCTGTCTGTAAACGGATCTACATCCTTAACCACTGGTCCCGTTGATTTCAAACTTGAAAATTAGAAGTTTCGTGTGGGTCCTTTTTTAATTATTTTTAAGATCAAAACTTAGGGTAGAAATAACTTGTTATTTCACTAGAGCTCTGACCGTTAGGTAGGGTTAGGTTATGTGCGCTGACAGTTGGTGTTGTTACCGTCACACTAAGATAAATGTTATCCTTGTAATACCCCGAAGTATTGTTACTCCTGAAAAAAGTTTTTTAACCTACGAAATCTGTGGTTGGTCGAGCCAGTCAAGTCCTCTGAGAAAGTTCAGTAAGCGATTGCCTGGAAGTTCAGATAGCTCTTCTAGTTCGTTAAAGAAATGGTTCCCTAATTATTGTTTCTTAACTTTGTATAGTGCTGGATCGTGGTATAGGAAGTGAACCAGGAATGGGTCAGAAGCTATATAGGTTAGTTCCTGTGCCTTATTCAATTTCCTGAGATAACTTGATTTTTCCACCATACAATAGAGCCATAGGTAAGAATGGGTCTGACAATGGCTGTAAACATCCATTGGATGACTTGCGGTCGTACACTCCAACGTACACCGAAGGTCTTGTATTTGGACAATAGAAACGTTAATACGCTGAAAACTGAGGCAGTCATAAAACTCTTCTAGTCTAAAATTTTTCGGGAGAAAATTCTAGAATACATTTGATGTTGTTAAAGGTTAAATACAAGGAAATGCGCTGTCGTGTGGGACTTTCAACATTATTCCTTAAAAATTTGTACAGACAGACACAAAATCTACATAATGTCAATAAGGTGCTTAATGTAAGCCTCAAGAAAACAAAGAAGGTACATATGAACTATCATTTTTGTTGCATCTGATTACTGCTATGTTTAATAGACGAAAGTTCATGTAATCCACTCGTGCATTTTACTTCACACGATACCAATACACCATCAAAAGCAGGAAAATAAATTATTACTTCGAGTTTGAACTACATTTGCAATTTCTTGAATACCCTCATTTTCATAATTCAAGCGAAAATAATATCCCAACCAATTTGTTGCCACATGAACATTTCATAATGGCGAAGAGGAACTTTAACATTTTGTTTATTTTGATCCTTGAACTATTCATTAAACAGACAACACCTCTTTACCTTTTGCTCCGTTAGTTAGGCACATGAGATTTATTTTCTCGCATATTTGATTCCATACCATCTTCACCTCGGTTCGTTCTTTGCTTATGTGTGTGAGCAACCCTATATATTACGTAAAAGAACTAATTATATAAAATTTAATTCCAGCTTTTTCACAAATATCCAAACTAATTTTCTGAATTTAATTAAAAATTTTATTTGTTCGTTAATTGCTTATAAGTAGGATTATTTTTGAAAAAGTTCGTCTTCATCGACACCTGCGGTACTTGAAAAAAAAAGCCAAACCGTTTCTTCTTCTGTTTTTGAAAATGGGATTTCTTAATTAAAATATTAATGGAGTTCCATCTGGATTTTTCTTGTTTATCCTTTTCATACACAAAAACACAAAAAAACACCATCGTGTCGATGGGTATATACGCGGCCTGGGTCAATTAAATGTTTAAAAATTTATGTTAAGGATTTTTGTTGGCTCATCTGACTATGAAGCAACTGATGAGCGAAAAAAAAGGATGTGGTGGAAATGGTTTTTTAGCTTTATAAAGAAAAGGACTTTTGCTGGGGTTCAGTGATGGTATTGACTGACCTTTTCTTTTGGGATAAGTATCTGCTGGCACAGGGATATCTTAAAGGGGCACCCTTTTTTGCAAGGCGAAATTTCAATATGAATGATAAATAGAAGCCAAGGCTTGGCCATTATCCCGATACGTAAAAGGAAAGTTATGGGAATTATCATAAATGCAAAATAATGATGGTCAGTTGTATTGATTTAAGGCAAGGACACTCTGCATTTGGCATTATATAAATGGGAGTTAGGGGAAATTTGAATATAGAATAGGCTTTCTAATTAATGGTTGATGTTATGAAATCTATTGAGTCGTAATATTCGAAATTATGAAATGGGTAGTTAGTGATTCAGAAACAAGAATAATCTTTAAGCTGTATCCAAGGTAGTATGGACTATTTGTGTTGCGTCATTTTCCATTGAAAGTGAATATGTAACGAAGGTGGTCCGATAAGTACTAAGTCTACAAAAACAAAGGGTTTGGAAAAGTGGCAATTTACTTTTCAATACAGTCCATACTTTTAATTCGATACACTTTCATCCAGCGAATACTTACTTACTTACTTAAGGTGGCGCTACAGTCCGTTGTGGACTTGGGCCTCAATCAACAGGCTCCGCCAGATAGCTCGATCCTTAGCTAGTCGTCTCCAGTTTTGCACTCCAAGTTGATTGAGGTCCTCTTCCACTTGAGTGCGCCACCTGAGTCGCGGTCTTCCTCTCCTCCTATCCAGCGAATACTCCAACTTCCTTATCCCGCCTGAAAAATACATTTGAGTATGCTCACTCGACTAATATTCTGATGGCTAGGAATTCTTGAACTCTTGGTTTGTTACCGGGAACTCCCATTTTTTATTAAATTTTCAACAATCACTTTGCTAACTTCAAAGGACTGTGAATTTTCAAGTTTGGAAACAAAAAAGAAGTATCACGGTGGATGGCGCAACAGTTTGGTCATTATTATGCTGGAGGTGTGTCAGTATGTTACGATCGTGAAAGAGCTCTGTTTTATTCTTCAAAGGAAGTTAATTTGGCTGCCGTGACTTTCCCGGCTGGATTACGAATTGATCCGAACCGTACAACTAGGATCATTGTATCTGCTGATCCGTGTCACCAACCACATGAACCACATTTATAAGACTCCTTCCAAATAGAGGCTATAGTTTTGTTCCCGGTAGCAACTGCCACCATAGAAAAATCGCAGTTCTTCAGTTTTCGATGCGGCCTGAGCCATCTCACCACATTTTTAAAATGGTGTGTATGTCTTCCTACGGATTCAGGCTCATCTTTTGCTGCGGGATGAAATGTTGTGGTAGGAAGCAGATTCCTACATCTCAATATCCATTAAGGAACATGGAGATCTCCTGATCAATCAACCGTCAACCATATTGATCACATTGCTATCGACGGAAGGCACTTTTACCAGCATTCTAGATGTTCGAACTTTCCGACTAGCCAACACCGATCCTCGTCGTAGCCAAGGTAGTGCTACGAATATCCCGACAACGGCCAACAAAAGGAAATGCTGCAAGAAAAGTCAACGTCGGACGGCTACAATCGCAAGAAATCGCCAGATCCTTCTCTGAACGGGTGTCAAGTTACCTCTTAGGTAGTCCTATGCCTATGGCAACATTGCCTGAAAGCAGTTTGAGATGCCGCCTCTAATGTGCTAGCTTTGACAAAGCCACCAAAACAAAATCCCTGGTTTGTCGATAAATGCAGGCAGGCTCATGAAGCCAAGCAAGAATCATACAAAGTGGCGCTGCATAGAAGGACAAGAGCTGCTCCTTAGCTCTACGAACGAAAGAGGGGAGAGGAACGCCGACGAGAGAGCATGAGAAGCGTCAGATCGTGAATGTTGAGAGAGCCAACACCAAGAATGAAGTTCGGAGGTTTTACCGAAAGGTTAAACGGCTGGCTCAAAGTCATTGAGCAAGAACCGATGCCTGCATAGTAGAATCGCAGTCAATGCTGAGGACTTGGAAAGACTACTTCTGTAGACTGTATAACGGCGACGATGACCTAAACCCCGCTGTCAGACAGGAGCCTTTCATCGGATACGATGATAGCCAACAATTCCGTGAACGCGACCTAGAAGGAGTGAAAACGGTAATATCACATCTGAAATCCAACAAAGCCGCTGGAGCAGATGGTCTAACTGTCAAACTGTTCAAAGCAGCAGGCGACGAGCTAGATAGGTGCATGCACCAAATCATCTGTAAAATATGGTCAGAAAAATGCATTCCCGATGAATAGAAGCTCAAACTGCGCCAACAACAGAGGAATCAGTCTAATTAACATCGCCTATAAGATCCTCTCTGCCGACTCCCGGATTCAATTTTTCATCTGCTTAACTCACCGTCATTTTGGCCAACAGGCGTGGTAGTCCATGAATTCGAGCATAAACAGAAAAGTCGTGGTATATTGCAGAACCCTTTTCGTCAAAACCGGACAACGCGCGATCAGCATCTAAGCAGCTTAAGCAGATATTAGTTTACTATCAAAATGTAAACGGATTACGGACAAAGACCAATTTGGTCTATAAAAATATAAACAACCTTCCGCACGATGTCATTGTTTTTACTGAAACTTGGCTAAACAAATCTATTCTTGACTCAGAGCTCTTCGATGCATCTTACCAAATTTTTAGACGTGACCGTCATGTTTCTGATGACCACAATGTTGTGGGAGGAGGAATTCTTTGTGCGATCAAAGCATCACTCAATTGCTACTTAGTAGACGACTTTAGAGCCATAGATACTGAAACTCTATGTATTAAAATCAAGCTCAAAGCTGGTCATCTTTTCATCATTTGCGTCTACATACCTCCCAATTCAACCAATGATATGTATGAAAAACTGATCGACAGCATTGAAACAATTTATGTGACATTGGAACCCGAAGATGAACTTTTAATCATAGGTGACTTCAATCTACCAAACCTTAATTGGATAAAAATTGATGACGATACCTTCCACGTTCCGGTAAATTCGTCCAGTCTTAATGAACTTACAATTGTTGATGGTATGTCTTCATTCGGCTTGAGTCAGTTTAATGGAACGAGTAACCGTTCTGGAAGAATGCTGGACTTAGTATTTTTTGCTGATACAGTCAACAACGAAATTGCTGTTTTAACTGCTGCTGTAGTTTTGAT